>CM030359.1:205036890-205051326 GCA_017893485.1 Hemerocallis citrina | reverse complement strand
GCCTCGACCACTTTGGCGAGGGCGGCCCCAGGCCGGCTTAGGGTCGTAGGCCAACCTGACCTCCTTTCTCTGCAGCAGTCTTACAAGCAGAGATACCCCAGCATTTTTGGCCTCCCCAGTTCGAAACCTATGACGGTGAGGGTGATCCTGCTGATCACATGGAGGGCTTCAGGACCCTCATGATGATTCACAGCGCTTCGGATCCCCTCCTGTGCCGTGCCTTCCCAGCCACCTTCAGGGCCCGGCCCGGGAATGGTTCTCCAAGCTCATTCCCGGTTCGATCTTCTCGTTCGACTAGCTGGAGGCCAACTTTCTGGCCCACTTCGTAACCAGCAGGAAGGCCGAGAGGACGAGCACGTCATTACTGGACATCCGGTAGAAGGAAGGAGAGTCGTTCCGTCAGTTCGTCCGGAGGTTCACCATAGAGGTGAGGTCCGTCTCCCTCGACGCTGGGGTCACTTCGGCAGCATTCCCACACAACGTCCGACACGAACAGCTGAAGGCGTCCTTGGCCAAAAAGCCTCCTCTCAATTTCCCTGACCTGCTCAATCGGGTCGAGAAGTACATTCGGGCAAAGGAGCCCCTAAATTCCAAGGACGCCAAAAAGGTTCCGGGGAAGGGGAAGCACAAGGTCAATAAGGCAGAGCTAGCCAAGAAGGTTCCATAAGATGGGACCGGCATGAAGATGGTCCCTCCGATCCTACGTTTCGAAAGATACATGCCACTAACACAAACCATGTCGGCCATCCTATTAGCGATCGAAGACAGAGACCTCGTCTAGATGCCCCCTCAACCGACCAGCAATAAGAAAAAGGACTAGCGGTTCTACTGCCATTTCCACCGGGACAACGGGCACGAAACTGACTACTGTCGGGCCCTTACGGACAAAATCGAGGCCCTCATCAAATGATGGTACCTCCGAGAATTCACCCAGAAAGATGCCTGAGACCGAAGGGATACGCGGAACCGGAGGCCTTCTCCTCCTCCTCGCGCACCCAAACAGCGTCCCGAGCGGGTCCCAGAGCCTGAAGAGACCCGAGGTCAAGCCATTCTGCTTCCATGGGGGCCTATAGGAGGGGACTCTAATACTTCCTGCAGGGCATTCGTCTGAGAGGTAAATGCCGTCCGAGACCTCCCTTACCCTCAGGTCTAGCAGCTCCCTGTCTCCTTCTTGGGAGAAGACCTGGAGGGGGTCCGGCTCCCGCACTGCGATGCGCTCGTCATCAGCCTCGTTATGGCGAACTACGAGGTCCGTCGGATCCTCTTCGACAATGGGAGCTTGGTGAACATCCTCTTCCTGGAAGCGTTCGAGAACCTCAAGCTCCCTCTAGACAAGCTGAAGCCAGCCAGGTACACCCTGGACGGGTTCTCCGGCATCCCAGTGCCAATAGAGGGGATCGTGACCTTGGATGTCACTGTCGGTACGTCCCTCCACAGACAGACCAAGTCGATGGACTTCATGGTTGTGAATATCAAAGCGGCTTACAATGCCATCCTCGGCTGACCAGGGCTCTGCTCCCTCCAGACTGTTCCCTCGGCCTACCACCTGAAATTGAAGTTCCCTACCGAGTCAGGTGTCGGGGTCGTTTAGGAGAACCAAGAGGCATCACGATCGTGCTATATGATGGTGGTTGGGGGCAGTGTGTTTCTCCTGGACGCCATCGAGCTGCAACCCGAAAGGAGCCAACCAGAGACCGAACCTGCAGACGAACTAGAAGAAGTCTCGTTCAAGGCAGAAGAAAAGTCGAAGTGGTTCCGCGTGAGCTTCTCCCTCGTGCCCGACCTAAAGTCCGACCTAATCGGTTGCATTCGCCACAACGTCAACCTCTCGCTTGGAAGCCATCCGACATGCCCGGGATCTCCGAAAACCTGATCATGCACAGACTAAGTGTGGTCTCTGGCTCGAAGTCGATCGTCCAGAAGTGACGCAAGTTTGCCTTGGAGAGGCAGCAAGCTAGGAAAGCGGAGGTAGATAAACTATTGTCTGCCCGGTTCATCCAAGAGGTCAGCTACCCCGAGTGGCTGGCGAAGGTTGTGATGGTGAGAAAGGCCAGCGGGAGCTGGAGGATCTGCATAGACTTTACGGACCTCAACAAGGCGTGCCCCAAAGATCCGTTCCCTCTCTCTAGCATCGATGCTCTTATCAACGCAACATCAGGTCACGAGCTCCTGTCCTTCATGGATGCCTTCTCGGGCTACAATCAGATCCGAATGTTCCCCTTTGATATAGCTAAGACGTCCTTCTTCACTGAACAAGGTCTCTACTGCTATCGGGTTATGTTGTTCAGGCTGAAGAACGCTGGTGCTACCTATCATAGGCTCGTCAATCGAGTCTTCAAGGACCAGATCGGTCGTAACACAGAAGTGTACGTCGACGACATGCTCGTCAAAATCCAATAAGGACAGGACCATGTTGCCGACCTGGAAGAAGCCTTTGGCATCCTTCGGACCCATAACATGAGGCTCAATCTTGCCAAATGTGCATTCAACATCTCCTCGGGCAAATTTTTCGGGTTCGTCGTCAGCCAGCGCGGCATCGAGGCGAACACCGAGAGGATTCGGGCCATAATAGACATGGTCCCCTCCGAGAAACATCAAGGAAGTCCAACGGCTCACGGGAAGATTGGCGGCCATCGGCCGTTTCCTCTCCAAGTCCGGAGAGAAGTCACTCCCGTTCTTCAAGGCCTTGCACGGAACCGAAGGCTTCGAATGGGCCACTCAGCAGCAGGACGCATTCACCCAATTAAAAGAGTACCTCGCCAATCCTCTGCTCCTCAGCAAACCTGAGTCGGGCGAGCCTCTCTAGCTGTACCTTTCGGCTTCGGAAAGCGTGCTCAATGTTGTTCTCGTTCGAGAAGAAGACGAAGTCCAAAAGTTGTTGTACTATGTGAGCAAAGTCCTGCTCTCGATCGAGACCAGATATGCAAAAATGGATAAGGTGGCATATGCCCTGGTTATGGCCGCACGGAAGCTCTGCCCTTATTCCAGGTGCACTCAATTCAGGTCCTCACGGACCAGCCTCTGAAGGCCGTCCTCCACAAGTCCGAGTGCTCTGGCTACTTAGTCAAGTGGTTGATCGAGCTTAGCCAATACGACATCGGCTATCAACCAAGGACAGCAATCAAGGGACAGGCCTTAGCCGAATTCATCACGGAATGCACCATCTCCGAGCAACCCAAAAGTGGGGAGGCTGACCAGACGTGGGAAGTTTACGTCGACGGCTCTTCCTGCGAAGCGGGGATTGGCACGGGCATCATTTTGCAAGGGCCCGACAACTTCCTTCTCCAGTATTCCCTCCGCCTCAACTTTCCAGCCTCTAACAACGAGACAGAATATGAAGCTATGATCGCGGGACTCACCTTAGCATACCAGGTAGGTACTAGACAGATCAGGGCCTTCAGCGACTCTCAGCTCGTGGTCAATCAGATCACCAGAGAGTACGAGGCCCGTGACGATCGGATGATCCGATATTTTGCAGTGGTCTAGCGGCTCTTGACATCCTTTGACGATTCCGCAGTCTTAAGGATCCCAAAAGAGCAGAACGCCCAGGCCGATGCCCTGCCAAAGTTAGTCTCCTCGTCCTTTGAAGGTCTCAACCGCACCATTCTGATCGAAGTACTCCTGAAACCGAGTATCGACCTTTCCGAGACCCTCTGTATAGACGAGGAAGCTCAGCCTGACGATTGGACCACTCCCATCCAAAACTTTCTGATAAAAGGAGAGCTCCCCCAAGACCGAGCCGAGGCAAGGCGGATCAGGGTCCGCTCGGAAAGGTTCACCATGATCAATGAAACCCTCTTCAAATGCTCGTACACCACGACGGACGGAAGACCCTACCTCCGCTGCTTAACCCCTGACGAGGCCAAGTATGCTCTCAAGGAGCTCCACGAAGAAAATGGCGGGCGCCACATGGAAAGCTGATAGCTTGCTCGAAAGGCTCTAAACCACGGGTATTATTGGCCCATGATGTTGCAAGATGCCCTAGCCCTGGTCAAAAAGTGTGGTCCTTATCAAAGATTCTCCTTGGTGAGAAGGGTTCCACAAGCAAACCTCTGCTCCTTGGCCAGTCCGAACCCCTTTGCTATGTGGGAGATGGACCTGGTAGGCCCCTTTCCGAAGGCAACGAGCCAAAGAAAGTTCCTGATAGTAGTGATCGACTACTTCACAAAGTGGATCGAGACCGAGCCCTTTGCCACGATCACCGAGCAGCAGACTCAGCAATTCTTCTGGAAACATATCATCTGCCGGTTCGGAATTCCGCACATACTCATCACGGATAATGGGACCCAGTTTGCGGGTAAGAATTTTAGAAAGTTCTGCAAGGATCTCAGAATCCAGCAACGCTTCTCTTCGGTGTGCCACCCACAGTCGAACGGTTAGGCCGAGAACGCGAATCGCCAGATCCTTGACGGTCTGAAGAAATAGCTTGATAATTCTTCCAAGGGATTATGGGTCGACGAGTTGCCGAGCATTCTCTGGGCCCATCGAACGACGAAGAGGATCCCCACGAGGGAGTTGCCATTTAATCTAACTTACGGCATGGAGACAATAATTCCCCTCGAGATCGGGCACCCTTCGCCCCGTACCATGACATTTGATGAAGAAAGCAATCGGTACAACTACGCGCCAATCTGAACCTCATATACGAGGTCAGGGAAAAATATGCCATCAGAAGGAGCACATACCAACAGAGGATCAAGAAGTTTTACAACAAGAAGGTATGCCCCACCAACATCAAGTTAGGGGACCTCGTCCTCCGGAAGCTGTCGTTATCTAACCCCGTCCAAAAGAGGAAGCTGGCTCCAAACTGGAAAGGCCCGTACAAAGTTTCTAAGGTTGTACACCCCGGCACATACCGTCTTACCGACCCAGAGGGCAAGACTGTGAAGAGACCCTGCAACGCAGAGTACCTTATCAAATTCCTCGAAGGGGAGAATTAGCCCTTGTAAATACCCCCTGTAAATTCTAAGATGTAATCGGCACCTCGTGCCTTATTTTGTAAAGTCAATATGATGTAATCATTTACCCCTCTTGGCCTTATGCCAGCTTTCTTAAAACAAATTTTGGGCTCGGTGCTGACACCGCGAGCCACAGAAGCTTCTCCTCCAAGCTTGAGGCTCGGCGCTCGGAGGACACCACGAGCCACAAAAGCTTCTCCTCCAAGCTTGAGGCTTGGCGTTCGGAGGATACCGCGAGCCACAGAAGCTTCTCCTCCAAGCATAAGGCTCAGCGCTTGGATGACACCGCGAGCCACAAAATCTTCTCCTCTAAGCTTTAGGCTCAGCGCTCGGATGACACCGCGAGCCACAAAAACTTCTCCTACAAGCTTGAGGCTCGGCACTCGGATGACACTGCTAACCATAAAAGCTTCTCCTATAAGCTTGAGGCTTGGCACTCGGATGACATAGCAAGCCACAAAAGCTTCTCTTAAGGTATGGGGGCTCAGCATCGACCTCGAGCAAGGCCTTGGCTTTTCAAGCCCTGCGACCCTTACGCTCGGCAATAACCTCCAGCTACACTCATACTATCTATCCGAGAACAGGTATGGGGGCTCGGCATCGACCTCGAGCAAGGCCTTGGCTTTTTCAAGCCCAGCGACCTTTACGTTCGGCAATGACCTCCAGCTACACTCATAATAGCTTCTCCTAAGGTATGAGGGCTTGGCATTGATCTCGAGTAGGTCCTGGACTTTTTCAATCTCTGCAACCCTTACGCTCGACGAAGACCTCCAGCTACACTCATACCATCTATCCGAGAATAGGTATAGGGGACTCGACATCAACCTCTAGCAATGCCTTGGCTTTTTCAAGCCCTACGACCTTTACGCTCGGCAATGACCTCCAGCTACACTCATAACAGCCTCTCCTAAGGTATGGGGGCTCGGCATCGACTTCAAGCAAGACCTAGGCTTTTTCAAGCCCTGCGACCCTTACGCTCGGCGATGACCTCCAGCTACACTCATACTATCTATCTAAGAACAGGTATGGGGGCTCGGCATCGACCTCGAGCAAGGCCTTAGCTTTTTCAAGCCCTGCGACCTTTACGTTCGGCGATGACCTCCAACTACACTCATAACAGCTTCTCCTAAGGTATGGGGGCTCGGCATCGACCTCGAGCAAGGCCTTGCCTTTTTCAAGCTCTGTGGTCCTTATGCTCGGCGATGACCTCTAGCTTCACTCATACTATCTATCCGAGAACAGATATGGGGGCTCGGCATTGACCTCGAGCAAGGCCTTGGCTTTTCCAACCCCTACCACCTTTACGCTCGGTGATGACCTCTAGCTACACTCATAACAGCTTTTCCTAAGGTACGGGGGCTCGGCATCGATCTCGAGCAAGGCCTTCGCTTTTTCAAGCACTGCGACCCTTCTGCTAGGCGATGACCTCCAGATACACTCATACTATCTATCTGAGAACAGGTATGGGGGCTCGGCATCGACCTCGAGCAAGGCCTTGATTTTTTCAAGCCTTGCGATCTTTACGATCGGCGATGACCTCCAGCTACACTTATAACAGCTTCTCCTAAGGTATGGGGGATCGGCATCGACCTCGAGTGTCGTGCCCAGTTTTCCAAAAGAGAATACGGAATACGGATACACGACAAAAGCCCTGCGAATGATTTTCATCATCCATAAGCTGTTCAGAATCTTTACAATGTCTCACAAAATAATCAGAGTCGAAAGCAAAAGAATCAACTACACATGCATAACTGAACTAACACACCAACAGAATTTACATGAAGCAAAATATAATAATCTCAAATAAATCAGAATTTGGACAAGTCAAATATCCTGGGACACATTGCCCAAATATAAAATAAATATCCAAGTACTCAAAATACATTGTTCCAAAGCAACAATAATAATAATAGAAAAAAGATGTACAATACTAATATCTCATTTCGCCAATACCATCGGGCAAACGATCATCCTGATCTGCAATTAATAATTGCAGGAGAATGAAAGAGAAAACAAGTACCCGTCAATGCAAGGTATGGGCCACTTATAATGTAGGATACAAGTACATGGAATAATCAATCTAAAATAACAGCAGAAATAAATATAGCATGGTATAACGCATCAACAGTAATATCTAATGTAAATCAGTAAGGCAAAGTCAACTAACATGGTATACTAATAGTACAAATGTTTGTGTCAAATGCAGTGTCATATGGTAACTAACAGTGTCTAGTAACAGTAAGCTCAAAATATCAGTGTAACAGTATAACAGTATCAGTCCAACAGTATCAATCTAACAGTATCAGTCTAACAGTATCAGTCTTATGTTCTTACAGTGTCATGCCCCGCTTCCCAAAAATACAGAATACGAACACATAACATTGGCCCAGCGAATGATTTTCATCATCCATAAGCTGTTCAGAAATCTTTACAACATATCACAATAAAATCAGAGTCGGAAGCCAGAAAAGTCAACTACATGCACATATAAACCAAATCCAAACAAGAATACTTGAAATAAAATATATTAATCTCAATTAGTCATGATCTGAATAACACAAACATCCTAGGTCATACTGCCCAATCACAAAGAATACAAGTAACAGATACAATGTTCAAAATGAGCAACAGGAAATAAATGGAAGATAGCAAAAGCTTCAGCCAACTAGAACTTTAGATCACATACTCCATCGGGCAGCTGATCACCAAAATCTGCAATTGATAATTGCAGGAGAAGAAAAGAGAAAATAAATACCCGTCAATTGCAAGTTACGGGCCACTTATAATGTAGGATACAAGCAGATGGAAAAACTAACCAATAGCATGGAATGAAGCATCAACAATAATAACTAGCATGAATCAGTAAAACAAGGTTGATTAGCATGGTATACTAACAGTACATGTATTTATGTCAAATGCAGTGTCATATGGCAACTAACAGTATCCAGTAACAGTATCAGATAACAGTAACAATAGCAGTATCTTCAGTGTATCAGTGTAACAGTATAACAGTATAACAGTATAATAGTATAACGGTGTCAGTGTAACAGTATAACAGTGTCAGTGTAACAGTATCAGTCTAACAGTATCAGTCTTATGTTCTTACAGTCTTGTGTGTATTACTAGCTAGGTAGCACTTCATGCGCCCCAAAAACATAACACATGGTTGCTACAACAAACAGTTTCGCTTATAGATTTTGTAGGGGATCATTTAGGGCAGTGTACTTAGGTATCAGTAACAATAGCAGTAGCAGTAACAGTCAAAACCTAGAGGTCCTCCTCGGATTACACCTTTCTATAGGGAAGTGTGCAATCAGGTAATCAGTAATAGAAATCAGACAGTCAGAACCTATTGGTCCTCCTCCGAGTACACCTTCCTATAAGGAAGTGTGCAGTCAGGTAATCAGTATAACAATATAACAGATGCTCAGTATGGAAAACACGGGTCCCCTTCCAAGTACACATTTCTATAATTTCCCACTACTAGATCCTTCCCTTAAACCCTGGCGTGGTTACTTTTATTATGGCCATCAAACAGGTATGAATGTGTACGAAATAGTGTCAACTAACATGGTATAATCAGTATTAGGTTCACGGAAACAAATAAGCATGCATAAATGATATACAGTCACATAAACGAGCAAAAAAGTGTATATTCATATTCAGGACAACATGATAGTACAGTACTAAAATAGTAATTTTTGTTGCTACAGAAATGCGAACCTAGATTCGTCGAAGGATCTGAAAATAGACATCAACACAAATCCATAGAATATAAATAAGTCATATCGTGTTTCAGAAAATCACAACTCAAAACTGATTTGAAAACAGAAAACACGTTCATTCAGGAATCAGGAAAACGAATTCAAAGTCAAAAAAACAGCATCTTATCAAATAAATCCAAGAAAAATCTGGGGTATTCCCCTATATGTCTAAAATCAAAATATAAAGTTTCAGAATTTTCCAGTAAAATTAGATTAGTCATCAAAAATAAGAAAGCATCAAGAAAACATAGTTTGGCAAATCTGGCCAACACTGCTGTACGAAAACTATGATATCTCACTACCAGTGAAACGAAATCCAATTCCGCAAAAGGAATATAAAAATAGATAAAATATACTAACTTTCACATTTTACAAACATTTTTCATATAGTAAAAGAAATCATAGTGAAAATAGGGTTCTTTACAGACCAGCAAGCAAAATACAGCAAGTATAGATTTCATAAACGAGCATGAAACAACACATAAAACTCATTAATAAAATTCACCAAAATTATGGATAATCCCTAGATATGTACAGAAAGATTGACCAAAATTTCATATCAAAATAATATACGTAGCATAGTTCTTTAAAATAGTTTGTCATCAAAATTACCGAAAAACAGAATCTGAAAAGGTCGACACCTCTGTACTAAAATAGCCATATAGAAAAGGTCGACACCTCTGGAAAAGGTCGACACCTCAGTCATATGAAATCAAAATCAAGCAAGGTCAGAGGGGTTTGAAAATAGATGAAATTATCTAAAACTCACGTTTTATACCGAAATTAAGATACTGACTTTAAATTAGTCCAAAACAGAAAACAAAACAGAACAGCGACATAATACAGATTTCTCCCTTAAAAACAAAATCAACATAGATTCAAGAAAATTGATCCAGACACATCCAAACATGAAATCGAGTCTACCAAGTATCTAAACATCATAAATTAGGGTATCTAGCATGTTCACACAAATATAACACATAGGTCTCAACCAAATCACGAATTCTCACAACTAGTCTCACATACATGAACAAAATCAAGAATGGGTAACCCTAAGTTAATTCATGTCAAGATTTGTGTCGTGAGTCATCTATGGTCAAGTTTTCACAAAAGAGATAAAACCCATCAAGCATATCACAAACAAGAGTCGTCTCTAGACCCAACTACACTATAGGTGAACTTTTTGACTTGTATCAAACAAATAAATTGGAGTACAAGTTACTTGCCTTAACCGGGGATGAAAGCACGAAAACTAAGAATAATGGGAACGAATTCCCAGCAACGAACCAACGAACGGATCGAATACGAATCACGATCACGAACAAGATCACGAAAACCAAGCACGGATCTCAATGATCAAGAGATGCAACAGTCCATAATCAAAGGTGGTGATCAAGATCCGATGGATGGCCAAGATTAAACCATGATCAAGAAGATCAAGATGAGATCATGAAGATTTGACAGCTAGATCTAAGAGAAGATCAAGATCAAGATCGGACGGCCAACGATGAAAGGATCAAGACTCCAAGATGACGATCATGATGAAGATCGATGGCCTACATCCAACATGATCAAACCCATGCATAACAGCAAGGTTGGATGGCCCCGACGGCGGGCGGCAGTGCGAGGGTTGGCCACAGGTGGCTGCAGCGGTAGAGGAGGCACACACGGGCAGCACCAACGAGGGGCGTGACTGGGGGAACACAATGCGGGGAGAAGACGACAGATGGCACGGTGTAGGGTTGCCACTAGCGCTGTAGGCTGCGGTAGAGCGTGCACATGGGGTTGCGAGGGCACTTCTGGTGGTCGCTGCGGGCTCTGTCGTGATTGGAGGAGACCAGGGCGGTAAGGCAACGACGCTACAGGGACGACATGGTGTTGGTCATTGCAGTCGTGGCTCAGGGCTGAGCGCGCAGGGAGATGGGTTCGAGAGGGCACTGCGGGGCTGGCGCGCTGTCGTCGAGGATTTGGGGCTGAACAGAAGAGGAAAGGGAAAGAGATGAGCGAAGGAAGGGGTCGCGGGACGGGCGGCAAGGTGGCGGGAGAAGGGAGAAGGTGAAGCGGTGCATGGGTTGTGGCTGATAGGTAGGAAGAAGATGAACGGGTTAATATACATATAGGGGAATAGAAAATAGGGTTAGGGGTTGAATGGGTTCCGGGTTGGTTAAGTAACTGGGTAGAGGTAAAAGCTAATGGGTTGTTGGGTTATAAAAACAGTGGGTATTAGGTTATTGGTGGGTTTAAAACAAAGTGTTGGGTTATTGGATACCTGGGGTTGGGTTTAATTTAAACAGTGGGTTTAAAAATCCATTTAGAAAATTATAGGGTTTTAGAATAAAATAACAATTAAAATATATAATTTAGGATTTTATATAAATACCAATAATAATAATAAAACAATAACAATAATAACAATAAAAGATACAATAATACATTTTAACAAAAATAGTTTGAAAGAGGAAAATTAAATTTTAAAAATTTTAAATACCGAAAATACACAGAAAATATATTTTTTGGGAAACAGGGGTTACATACAGTCTTGTGTGTATTACTAGCTAGGTAGCACTTCATGCATCCCGGTTTTTACTAAATGGTTGCTATAACAAACGATTTTACTTTTAGA
Organism: Hemerocallis citrina; assembly: GCA_017893485.1. Lineage (NCBI taxonomy): Eukaryota > Viridiplantae > Streptophyta > Magnoliopsida > Asparagales > Asphodelaceae > Hemerocallis > Hemerocallis citrina. Next base: position 205,039,981 of record CM030359.1, on the reverse strand, counting down.
TTTTATAGTGGACCATAATGGGACAGTGTACTCAGGTATCAGTAATAGTAGCAGTAGCAGTAAAAATAACAGTAACAGTAGCAGCAAAAGTAACAGAAACAGTAACAGTATAGAATACTAGTTCCCTTCCAAGTACACGTTTCAATATTTTCCACTAGTAGATATTCCCTTAAGAAACCCCGGCTTGATCACTTTTATTATGGTTATCAACAGACACGATAGTGCATGAAATAGTGTCAAACTAACATTTTACAATCAGTGTTAGGTTCAGGAAAACAAATAAACATGCATAGATGATATACGGTCACATAAACGATCAAAACAGTGTATGTTCATATTCAGGACATCATGATAGTACAGTACTAAAACAGTGATTCCCGTTACTACAGAGATCCAAATCTGAATCCGTTGAAGAATCTGGAAAATAAACTTCCATACGAATCCAGCGATTATATATAAGCCATATAGTATTTCACAAAATCATAACTCAAAAATGATTGAATCCAGAAAATACGTTCAGCCAAAAATCAGTAAAACGAATTCATAGTCAGAAAAACAGCATCAAAACCTCTCAAATAAATTCAGAAAAATTCTGGGGTAATCCCCTATATGTCTAGTAATCATAATATTTTATTAAAATTAGTTAAGTCAACAAAAATCAGAAAACATCAAGAAATAATAGTTTGGCAAATTCCCAACACTGTTGTACGAAAACTGTAATATCTCGCAAACCGTGAAACGAAATGTAACACCCCGCAAAATTAAAAATGACAAATTTTCCCTTGTGTGTTACGCACGAGTATTTTGTACCGTTACTGGTGATATTTGTAACGAGTTTTCATTACGCATTGTGTTTTCTGCATTCCCTGAATATTTTATTAAATTTCAATCTCTGTATTTTTTTCGTGCTCTTTACATGTTTTTGATGCGCTTATCTCCACTGCTACGTACAATATTTTTTATGTGTTTAAATTATTTATTTTATGTATTTAAATCTATTTTATAAAACAGAAATTCGTTTCCCCTATTTTTGATTAAGATAATTTTGTACGTATAATGTACGTGTTTTCTATGTACGTAGAAATTACATTGTAAAATTTATAAATAATTTTCTTATATTGTATTTTTATTATCTTTAACATTTTTCCATTGATAAAATCAAATTTCGCATTTTTATGTTTTACGTGCGACGCACATGTTTCCGGTAAACGTATTTAAGCGCATTTGTTTTCAAAATAAATTTCGGAGTGTGTGTAACACCCCGTAGTTTTCGAAAATATATAGTATAATATATATGATATATATATAATATATATGATAGTTGGCTGATATAATAGTTGGCTTGGTTTGGTAAAATATAAAATGAAATGAAATGGAATGTGTATGGTTAATATATGAAATGGTGTGATTATAATGGTGGGGCCACGTGATTATAGTCAACAACAGCCCTTGGAGTGTATGGCTGTTGATTACTCACGGTAATGGAAAATGTAAATGGTGGCCCACGTGCATGAACACACATTTTTTTGGCCGGATTGTGCAATTGTGCTGATGGTGTGCATGTGTGCACAAGCACAAATGTATCTAGCCGATTTTTCTAGGTAGGAAGGGGCCGGTTTTCATACAAGGGAGAGAGAGAGGTGGAATTAGTGTTCATGAAGAGTGGGGGAGGTGAAGGGTTGTAAGTTTTAGGAATTAGGAAAAGAGTCAAATGAGTTAATTAGGAGAGTTATTAAGGGTGTAAATTTGCAAAATAAACCCTCCCAAAACCCTATAAATAGAACCCTATTTTTTTCTTTCTCATTGCACCAAAAATATTATCAAGAAGGAAAAAGAAAGAAGAAAGCAAAGAAATAGAGAAAGAGAGTTTTTATATTTGGAGGCTTTTGCTAGGAGGAGAAGAGCTAGGAGTCCTTGGAGCTAGAAGTGGTGTTATTTTCTTTAATTAGTCAAGCTTCACATAAGGTGGGTGTTCTCATGCTTTCTAAAGTAGAACTTGCACGCTAAATTAGTTTAAAGAGTAATATGAGTTGAATAAGATATTTGTAGAATCCATGCTAGTAAAATATAATGATCTTGTTGAAAGTAGTGAACAAATTAATACCATGCTAAGGGTCTGTTCTTTTTTTTGCCTCTTTACAGTAAGAGCCTCTTGTAAGAGTCTCTTTTTGAGGTGTTCTTTTATATAAAAATAATCTCTTATAAGAACCTCTTATAAGATATTTCTGTTCTTTTTTCACCTCTTACAAGAGCCTTTTCTTTACTTTTAGACATTTTTGTCCTTACTATATAATTTCTCTATTTATACCAACATTTCATATCTAAAATTAAGTAAATCGTCACATTTCTCACATAGTAGACAAATTTGGTCATAATCCATAATTATCGTCATTCTTCTTTCAACGAAAAAAATCCACATAACATGCGACACTCCATCTACAACAGGTGACACTCCATTCTCCTGCAATTTCACTGCTAACTATTTTCAACAAGAACTCTTTTCAGATATAATTTTCCGCTTTCCCCTCATAACCAATAAGTAGCTACTACTCTGCTCGACAGGCGAGGCGAAACTTTATATATCACAACTGAAATTGAGTTTTAACTTGTTCATATTGCATTACTCAAAAACAAAGAGACTTTCTCATATTGCAAGCTTGACAAAAACACTGCACAAGCATTTTGGACGAGAAATTCAATCTTCTACAGTGATTCAGTTATTGCAAACTGAAGCAAAGATAATTTTGATAATGAACGTACAAACTCACTTTAGCTTCATTTATTGTTCTTCTTCAATCGATTTCATATGAACATAATAAACAGATTCTTATTTTGTAGACGACAAGACTACTGGGTAAATATGATTATGATACAACACAATTACACCCTGTACATATTTTTTAAAACAAATTAGACGGAAGCAGCAAGATAAGCAGCACCTAAGTTCCTTTGCAAAACGAACTAAACCCGGAATGAAGTTTTGATTAAAAAACCTCACTCGTACTACAAAAACCTGATACGGGCAAAAACAAACAAAAAAAAAACCTGCCCACCTCCCAAAATGGAAAATTCTCTTCACAAAATCGCCCAT
>CM030359.1:204757379-205036390 GCA_017893485.1 Hemerocallis citrina | reverse complement strand
CCAATGCATCTGTAGCAAACAATGATAAGGTTCAAGTACTTTATTATTGTTGTAATCATACTTTATTTTTTGGGAGAAATCATTAATTTAGGGGTAATGTAGTCTTTTTAATTGATAGAAGACTTTTAAGATTTTGAAAGAGGCTAGTAGAAGCCATTTAGGTTTATAAGCAAATTTGGGAGAAATCACTTATAAAAGGTAAAAAAAGAACACTAAAAAAACTCTTGTAAGAGGTGGACCACCTCTTATAAGAGGTAAATCACTTATAAGAGGAGAAAAAGAACACTATCTAAGTATCATATGGATCATGTTAGAATGTTTGCAAGTCTTGTTTGTCAAAATTATGATAAATATGGATAATGATTAAAGAATATTTTTGTGGATTAATGCTTAAAAAGAAAAGAAAGATGAATTTTGTTTTGTGAAATTTTGACACATCGACATTGTTAAACATATTAGTTTCGCATAAAGAAATACTTGAAATATACATGGTTGAACTAAAGATATATTTGGTCTTTTGTACAAGATTTTACTTTGTATGAAAGTATTGAAGATACTTCTTGATAAGTAAGTTAAAGAAAATAAAGTTGTTGTTATGGAACAAATTAGATTTTTTTTATAAAAGTATAATATGCTAGAAAGAGCGAATGTAAAATTGTGAATTATTTTATTTTGTATGATCCACAAGGCAGTGAGTTACTGTTATAAATCTCAATTTATATAAGTCTATTTCAACTAAATAAAAGATTAGATCAAAACTAGAAGAATCGAGTTTTTGTAAAATAATGAAACATCGTAAAGTTGGAATAAAACCCACTCGAGTTCTCTATAAGATGTTGGGCGCACTTGGCCTGTTGGCTTGGCTTTGCACTGCTTCCTGGTCGGGATGGGTTCAAAACTTGATAACCCAAACTATTTTTTACTGTGTTGATTTTTTTGAAATAAATTAACCGAGAATTGGGCATAAAAGGATTTCAATGAGGGGTTAACACAATAAGTCCATATGGACTTCTTGGTCGGTGCTGTGAGGTTGGGTGCTGCCTGGGGCTTCACGGGTTCGAAGTCCAGGGTGGGATTTTATTTTTTTTTGGGTTTCAAGTGGTTTATATGAATTCTAATGCATTTGAAAATTTGGGAAAAATCCTAATACTCAAAAAAAAAAAAAAAAAAAAAAAACATGATGGAGAAATTATAGAAAATAGTTTTTAAAGATATTTTTCTTGTTTATTAAAAAGCAAAAATAGACAATTGAGAGACATTATTTTTGAGACATTGATTTATGCTAAAAATGAGCAAAATAAGAAATGAAAAATGAGATTTGACAAGTATTAATGAAGTTTATTAGTAAAATGTGAATAAATTATCCATGTGAATAAACTTCTTTTGATGTGATGATTTACTTATGCGAAGTTAGAGCACTTGGTATATGTTGAAATGTGAATTGGTTATTTACACTTAAGTTATTAAAGAGATTGTTGTTGAATGAAGTTTGTTCATGAAAAAGACTTATTATTATTAAAGAATCATGAATAGTGCTAAAATGAGACATTGCTTAAGTCGTGAAATGAATTGAAAGATGAAATCATCTAGGTTTAAGACATGACTCTTAAAGGGTATGTGTACTCATATTTCTTGTGCATGAAAGTTAATGATTAAGAATTAGTAAGACCTCGGTTACCGGTAATTCTGAAAGAAAGATTTTGAGACTTGATTTCGAGATAATGCCGTCGGGCGATCTCGTACTTTTGTGAACAAATCCGTTAGGAGGTAAAACTGATACTAGGATTAATAACACATTCATGTCTTGAACTAAAAAATAATTAGGCACTTAGGAGAAGATGTAGTAAACTTGGGCAAACGTAATTGGGTTGCCTCTATATAGTCGGCGGTAGATCTCCGTGGCTATAGACCCAGTCGTCGGACTGAGGTTGATCTGTGGGAGACGGATTTTTGTTTATATTTAAATCCGGGACTTGGCGAAGTCGGGCAGATAGTTTACCGTCTCCAAAGTATATACGTATACCGGGACTAGGGGGCACTTGCGGGATGATTCGCTTGATGTGGGAACCGTTATAATAGCCGTCGGGCTGGGACCCATATTCGTGGAATGATCTAAACCTTGTTTTATTACCGGGTAGTTATCATGGCGAGGGATCGAGCCCTTTATGTGGAGTACATAGGCGCTTGCCTTTGGAGCTATGTAGTATGGAATGCATAGAATCCGAACAAGTGTGCATTAGTGTTATCATAGTATAAATTGAGTTGTTTAGCGTAGACATATTCTACACTTTACTTATTCATTCAATCTTTCTGTTATTTGTTAAAGTAATGAGACCGTTATACTATTTCCGACATAGAGAGGATAGCCGTGTATAACATTTTGTCGGTTGCAATCAACTGACGTACCCACAGTCTTACATGCAGGTAATGGAAGTTTATGAAGCAATAAAGTGGATATGCTGATACTATTCTTATTTAAAGATGTATTTATTTCATTGTAATCTTTTATTCTTCCGCTGTGTAAACAAAGTGTACTGTAACTCTGATGTATTATTGATAAAAGTTTTAAATTCCTTGTAAAATTGTACGAAGTGAAGTAAAGATCCTGTGGAATCTCGAATTCGTCCTTATTTGGAATTCGAGGTGTTACACGAAATCCAGATCCGTCAAAAGGAGATGAAAATAGACAAAATAAGCTAACTTTCATAACTCACAATCATTGAAAAATTCGTCCTTATTTTTTTGGGTTTTAAGTGGTTTAAATGAATTCTAATGCATTTGAAAATTTGGGGAAAATCCTAATACTCAAAAAAAAAAACATGATGGAGAAATTATAGAAAATAGTTTTTAAAGATATTTTTCTTGTTTATTGAAAAGCAAAAATAGACAATTTAGAGACATTATTTTTGAGACATTGATTTATGCAAAAAATGAGCAAAATGAGAAATGAAAAATGAGATTTGACAAGTATTAATGAAGTTTATTAGTAAAATGTCAATAAATTATCCATGTGAATAAGCTTCTTTTGATGTGATGATTTACTTATGCGAAGTTAGAGCACTTGGTATATGTTGAAATGTGAATTGGTTTTTCACACTTAAGTTATTAAAGAGATTGTTATTGAATGAAGTTTATTCATGAAAAAGACTTATTATTATTAAAGAATCATGAATAGTGCTAAAATGAGACATTGCTTAAGTTGTGAAATGAATTGAAAGATGAAATCATCTAGGTTTAAGACACGACTCTTAAAGGGTATGTGTACCCATATTTCTTGTGCATGAAAGTTAATGATTAAGAATTAGTAAGACCTCGGTTATCGGTAATTCTGAAAGAAAGATTTTGAGACTTGATTTCGAGATAATGCCTTCGAGCGATCTCGTACTTTTGTGAACAAATCCGGTAGGAGGTAAAACTGATACTAGGATTAATAACACATTCATGTTTTGAACTAAAAAATAATTAGGCACTTAGGTGAAGATGTAGTAAAACTGGGCAAACTTAAGTGGGTTACCTTTATATAGTCGGCGGTAGATCTCCGTGGCTATAGACCCAGTCGTCGGGCTGAGGTTGCTCTGTGGGAGACGGATTTTTGTTTATATTTAAATCCGGGACTTGGTGAAGTTGGGCGGATAGTTTACTGTCTCCAAAGTATATACATATACCGGGGTTAGGGGGCACTTGCGGGATGATTCGCATGATGTGGGAACCGTTATAATAGCCGTCGGGCTGGGAACCATATTCGTGGAATGATCTAAACCTTGTTTTATTACCGGGTAGTTATCATGGCGAGGGATCGAGCCCTTTATGTGGAGTACATAGGCGCTTGCCTTTGGAGCTTTGTAGTATGGAATGCATAGTATCCGAACAAGTGTGCATTAGTGCCTTCATAGTATAAATTATGTGCATTAGGTATTAAGGCATGACATACACTTACATGTTTAGCGTAGACACATTCTACACTTTACTTATTCATTCAATCTTTCTGTGATTTGTTAAAGTAATGAGACCCTTATACTATTTTCGGCATAGAGAGGATAGTCGTGTATAACATTTCGTCGGTTGTAATCAACTGACGTACCCACAGTCTTACATGTAGGTAATGGAAGTTTATGAAGCAATAAAGTGGATATGCGATACTATTCTTATTTAAAGATGTTGTATTTATTTCATTGTAATCTTTTATTCTTCCTCTGTGTAAACAAAGTGTATTGTAACTCTGATGTATTATTGAGAAAAGTTTTAAATTCCTTGTAAAATTTTACGAAGTGAATCAAAGATCCTGTGGAATCTCGAATTCGTTCTTATTTGGAATTCGGGGTGTTACACGAAATCCAGATCCGTCAAAGGGAGATAAAAATAGACAAAATAAGCTAACTTTCATATTTCATAATCATTTTCCATCCAGTAAAAGGAATTAGGGTGAAAATACAATTCTCTTCAGAACAGCGAGCAAAATACTGCAATTATAGTTCTTGTTCAAAAGCATAAAACGGCGTATAAAACTCATCAATAAAATCCACCAAAATTCTGGGTAATTCCTGGATAGATATATAAATACTGTGCAAAATTTCAGATCAAAATAATATGTTTAGAACTAGTATCCAAATAGTTAAATCATCAAAATCATCAAGAAACAAAATATGGAAATGAAATACACCTCTGTAGTAAAACCACCATATCTCACACATACGAAAACGAAATCGATCAAGGTCAGAGAGTTTGGAAACAAGACGGATTTCTCTAAAATTCATGTCTAGTACAAAATTTAAGAATTCTGACCTTAATAGGGTCTAAATTACCAATCAAAACTGATTCTCGACAAAATACAGATTTTCTCTTGAAAACAAAACCAACATAAACCACACGAAACTCGTTCCAATCACAATCAAACATGGTATAGAGTCTACTAAGTGTCCAAACATCATGAAATAGGATATATAACATATTCACAACCATCATATCACATAGATATCATGAAACACATAATTTCTCTAATTATCTCACACATATGAATAGATCAAGAGCGGTCAAAACCTAGTTGTTTTCATGTCAATTTTTGTGTCGTGAGGCAACTATGGTCAAATAGCACAATAGAGACAAAACCCATCAAAGATAACACACACACGAGTTGTCTCTAGAACCTAACTACACTATAAGCGGTATTTTTGACTTATATCATACAAAGGAATTGGAGTATAAGTTACTTGCCTTAACCGAAGACAAAAACGGAGAACACCAAGAATAACGGGAATGGATCCCGACAACGAACAAAACCCACGAACGAGAATCCACGAACCAACGAATCCAAGCAATACACGTGCGAACTCCACACGTGCAAAACACGAACCAAGAGAAAGAGAGAGCAATGGGTCGGGGCGTCAGCTGGCTTCTTGCTGGCTGGCGCTCCGGCAGTTGCTGTCGCTGGTCAACGGTGACGGACGGCCAAGGGGGAAAGAGAGAGATGGATGGAGAGGTGGAGGTGCTCGGTGTAATAGAGGGTGCGACTAGGGTTGGTCGGCAATGGATAGGGATTGGGATCGGGGTGAGGCCAGGCCGAAGGGGGTGGTCGGTTGGCGTCGGATGGAGGCTGGGGTGAGTGGTGCACGGGGTAGGGAGGGGAGAAAGAGACCGGGGTTGTAATTAGGGTTAGGGTTTAGGTTTAAAGGAGAGGAGTTTATATAGGGTTGATTTAGGGTTAGTTGTGTGAGATGGGTAATTGGGTTTTGGGTTGTGGATAGTTTAGGAGTAGTAATAAGATTAGTTAATAGGATTGATTAGGATAAATTGCATAGGCTTCAAAATAGGAACATTGTTTAATTTAGCTTTGGTAATCAATTAGGGATCAAAAGCAATGGGATTGGAAAAAGGATAAGCAACCAAAACACCACGAGCACCCAAGAACGAAATAAAGAGAAAAAGAACAACGATCGATGAAGAATGAAGACAAAAAATCAAACACAAAGTGCCCAAAATGAAACAAAATGAATATATATTGAAAACAACTCCAATATACGGTCCAAAAAAATACAAGAGAGTACAGTACTCAAGAAAGAAGAAAAATACATCAAAAACACGAAAAATGAAAAACAGGGGTTACAATCCTACCCACCTAACAAAAAGAATTTCGTCCTCGAAATTCAAAAAGAAGATACATAGGGTAACCCCAAAGAAAAGAAAACAAAGCAAAGCAAAGCACCCACTACTCAAACAAATGAGAAAACTTCTGCTGAATCTCCTCCTCCAGCTCCCAAGTCGACTCACTAGGCGAGTGAGGATTTCAAGCAACACGAACCAACTTGATGACCTTGTTCTTAAACACTTTCTCCCGCCGATCCACAATAGCAACTGGCAGAATCTCACAAGTCAAATCCGGTCGCACGGTCAACTCAGAGCAGTCGATCATGTGACTCTTATCGCGGATGTATTTCCTGAGTTGTGAGACATGGAAAATATCATGCACTCCTGATAATGCTGGCGGCAAAGCAAGACGATAGGCCACCATGCATACTGGCTCCAAAATCTCAAACGGTCCAATAAACCTAGGGCTAAGCTTGCCCCCACCACCGAACTGAATGACACCGCGCCACGGCAATACCTTAAGAAAAACATGGTCACCAACAACAAATTCCAAAGCCCTCCGATGGACATCAGCCCATCGCCTCTGTCTATCCTGAGCTGCCTGTAAATGCTTCCTAATCTGAACCACCGCATCCACTGTCCCGGTGATCAACTCCGAACCCAACAACCTCCTCTCACCAATGTCATCCAAGCATACTGGTGATCTGCACTTTCGCCCATAAAGTGCCTCGAACGGTGCAGCTTTAAGACTGGCCTGAAAGCTGTTATTGTACGAGAACTCTATGCGATGCAAATGGTCCTACCAAGATCCACCGAACTGAAGCATACCGGACCTCAACATGTCTCAAGAATTTGGATAGTCCGCTCTGACTGTCCATCAGTCTGCGGGTGAAAAGCTGTATTGTACTTTAAATTACTCCACAAACTATTCTGAAGACTCTACCAAAATTAAGATCTGAATCTCGTATTCCTGTCGGATACAATACTAACTAGAATACCATGAAGCCTGACAATCCCTTACATGCCTCTCAGCAACGCTTTCAGTAGACTGACCAATACAAAAGGGAATGAAGTGAGCACTCTTTGCCAATCGGTCGACAATCACCCAAACAGCATTGTGACCCTTAGGACTCCTCGGCAAAGCGGTTACAAAATCCATGGTGATATGCTCCCACTTCCACTCTGGAATAGGAAGCGGTTGAAGAAGTCCAGCGGTTCTCTGATGCTCTGCCTTAACCTGCTGACAGATCAAACACTGAGGAACAAATCGAGCTACAGCCCCCTTCATACAATGCCACCAGAAATGAAGCTTCAAATCTCGATACAACTTAGTACTGCCAGGATGGATAGAATACGAAGACTGATGAGCTTCTTCAAGCAACCTCTGATGAACTTCACCCTTAGGGACACACAACCGGGAACCAAAATGAAGCGAACCATCGGCATGAATAACCATGCCCGTTCTGGACCCAGACTCAACCTCAGCTCGAAAACCCTGTAATTATGCATCACCAGCCTAAGCCTCTTTAATCTGATCAACAAGAGAAGACTGAAGCTAGAGCGTAAGACAATACCGACCAGAACTCGGCAACAAAACCTCTAAATCCAACCTCCCCATCTGCTCAATGAGATCACTCTGCTGAGTAAGAAACATAAATGCCGGTCTCCTGCTCAAAGCATCTGGCACCAAGTTTACTTTACCAGGATGGTATTGCAAACTGATGTCATAATCGGCCATAAGCTCCAACCAACGCCTTTTCCTCATGTTTAACTCCATCTGGATGAAAACGTACTTGAGACTTTTGTGGTCTGTAAAGATCTCCACGCGATCTCCAAGTAAATAATGTCTCCACAGCTTCAAAGCATAGATCACTGCCGCTAACTCCAAGTCATGAGTAGGATAGTTCTTTTCATGTGGCCTTAATTGCCTCGATGCATATGCAACGACACGGCCTTTCTACATAAGAATTGTTCCAAGACCCTTACCAGAAGCATCACAGTGAACTACAAATCTGTCCGAACCATCTGGAATAGTCAACACAGGCACTGATGTCAATCTATTCTTCAACTCAACAAAAGCCTCATTGCACTCATCAGACCAACAAAACTTCTGATCCTTTCCTTTTAGTTTAGTTAACGGCCCTGCAATCTTCGAAAAATCTTGAACGAATTTTCGATAATAGCCAGCGAGACCAAGAAAACTCCGAACTTCGGAAAATGACTTAGGAATAGGCCAATCCCTTACAGCCTCAGCCTTGGCAGGATCCACAAAAAGATCATCGCCAGAAATAATGTGCCCCAAGAAAGAAATCATGTCGAGCCAAAACTCGCACTTGCTGAGTTTCCCATAGAGATAATTCTCTCTCAAAGTCTGCAGAACCACCCTAAGATGCTCAGCATGATCTTCCCGATTCCGAGAATATACCAGCATATCATCAATGAAGATCACCACAAATCTATCCAAGACTGAGAGAAGACCCGGTTCATAAGACTCATGAATACATACTGGTGCATTAGTAATCCCGAACGGCATCACAAGATACTCATAGTGCCCGTATCTAGTCCTGAATGTAGTCTTCTGTATATCAGCGGCCTTCACATTGACTTGGTGATACCCAGAACGAAGATCCAACTTTGAGAAAATAGTAGCCCAATTCAATCGATCAAACAAATCATCAATCCTGGGCAAAGGATACCGGTTCTTCACAGTGACACTGTTCAGTTTCCGATAATCTACACACAGGCGACGACTACCATCCTTCTTGCTGACAAAAAGGACTAGAGCACCCTAAGGCGAAACACTTGGTCTGATGAAACCCAAATCAAGAAACTCCTGAATCTGCACCTTAAGCTCTGCTAGCTCAACAGGTTCCATCCTATAGGGACTCTTCGATATCAGTGCTATTCTAGGTTGAACAGCAATACCGAACTCCATTTTCCTTGTAACGCCCCTACCCTGAGCTCAGACAATTTATACAATTTAGAAGACAAATTAGATACTATGTAGTACTGTTAGGGTTATATACTGAAAGCATCACTTTTGTATTAACTTTATTTCCTTATTTTTTTTTGAATGAGAATCATATGGGCATATGTTTGCATATTGTGTTTATTATAATATTAATGCAAGTGTCTGATATTCTATAAGGTTGATAATATGGTGTGAGGTGACACACAGAAGATCATATTATCAGTTTCCTATGGAATATATAAATAGTTCACAACCTAGACGGACTTGGACAATCCATTGGAAAGGTTGTAGTGTATTCTGGTATTAGTCTATCTTGACTATAGGTTTACACTAGTACACTTTGTGTGTATTGAACAGGACCACTTGAGGTTGTTCTCTTTGTACTGACTATAAAAGAGAACAAATACCTCTGTTATTATGGATGCTTATGCTCTTAATCCAGATATAATAACAGACATGTATATGCAGTGTGCATTACTTTGACTCATAAAAGAGTGAGATTCATTATGGATCAACAACCTCTATGAATTGGGTAATAGCATTGTATGTATGATGGGCTGTTGATTGTAAAAGGAATCCATGTCCCGATACGTCGGGTTGATGATGTCCCCTTAAGGAGCTCATAAGGATTGTCATGTAAACCCTGCAGGTGGATTATATCCGACATGACAAATAAAGTTGAGTGGTACTACTTAAGGATAAAAGATGTTGATCAATGTAGTTGTCAGTAACTTAATTTGATCAACGGACATTCGATATCTTAACATGGGGAGTTGAACGAGCATATAATAAAAGGAGCCCATAAATATAATTTGGGATTAGGAAGGTAGTGCAACAATAGCTCCTTAGTGGACCGAGCTATTGTTAATGGGCCTGGGTTGTGTGTTCGGGCTGAACACGGGATACCCAGATCCGTTAGGAGACCTAACCCTAATTTCTCCTCATGGTCCCTGCCGTAGCCTTATATATATCCTCTATTTTCTCTGGCCGTCATTAACAATCTGAAATATAAGATTTTTTTCTCAAATCTCGTGATTCACGTAAGGAGAGAAAGAGAGGTCAGCCAAGGGAGAAAGGTTGGGAGATCGTCGCCCACACGACGTCCAACCCGAGGAAGGAATACGTGCAGAAGATCTTGGGGTCGCTGTCGTCTTCTTCTCACCGCAGGTATACTTTGTGAACCCTAGTTTCCACTGTATAGGGTTAGATCACAATTAAGCTATCTGTTTATCTTTAACGATCGATACGCACACCAATCCGTAGTCCTGAGATTCATCTCAGTTCCATCAAGTACAACTGCCCACCACAGGCTGCCTCTCAAAAGTTAGTTAACCGATTAGGTGACTTTTGATCATAGGCTTAGTTATTTATTATTATTTTTTTTAATGTTTTTTACCGATATGGGATTTTAGTTACTCATTGCCTTACCTCTCCCGTTCTCTTCTCCTGAGAACAAACCGCAGGTGGGCCGCTCTTATGAATGGTGACGTTACCCACCATGGAAAGCACACATCAAGTCTGTGTACTTATCTCCCGTAGGTCCCATCCATTCACCCATTAATTCCGTTCATGCATATATTATATAATCACACAGCCACTGTACATCTTTCCATGCATATATTATATAACTAAACAGCTATTATGCATCTTTTCAACATATATTTTGTTTATATATATATATATATATATATATATATATATATATATATATATATACTTTGAAAACTACGGGGTGTTACACACACCCGTTCAGAAATCAATATCCTCGCTGAGCACGGGTATGCACAATCTAGTGTAGGACATGCACAATCTAGTGGAGCATCTGCTTTTTCTATCCGCCCTCTCTGGGTAACCACAGTCCGCCGACTGGGTATATAGTCTCTCCAAACTAATCATAACAAGTAACCACAGTCCGCCAACTGAGTCTATAGTTCCGGTGAATCACCGTAGCCAACCCACCGCCCGACTATAAGACATGCCCCACACTCGGTGTCGAATGCCAGCTCTGATACTAGTTGTAACGCCCCTGCCCCTAGCTCAGACAATTTATACAATTTAGAAGACAAATTAGATACTATGTTGTACAACTGCCCACCACAGGCTGCCTCTCAAAAGTTGGTTAACCGATTAGGTGACTCTTGATCATAGGCTTAGTTATTTATTATTATTATTTTTAATGATTTTTACCGATATGGGATTTTAGTTAATCACTGCCTTACCTCTCCCGTTCTCTTCTCCTGAGAACAAACCGCAGGTGGGCCCCTCTTATGAATGGTGACGTTACCCACCATGGAAAGCACACATCAAGTCTGTGTACTTATCTCTCGTGGGCCCCATCCATTCACCCATTAATTCCATTCATGCATATATTATATAATCAGACAGCCACTGTACATCTTTCCATGCATATATTATATAACTAAACAGCTACTATGCATCTTTTCAACATATATTTTGTTTATATATATATTTATATACTTTGAAAACTACGGGGTGTTACATACCTATCAGGGGGTAAGCCAGACAACTCATCTGGAAAAACATCTAAGAAATTCCGAACTACTAAAGGCGCAGCCTCACACCCTGAGTGCAATTCCATTGCACAATCCACCTGTTCAACTGCAATCCTTGCTCGGCAAAGGGAAGACTCCCCGGCATAGAACTCGAATTCAGCTCGATCTGGAATTCTGAAGACAACTTTCTTAGCACGGCAATCAATAATGGCATAGGCTTCACCCAACCAATCCATACCGAGAATGACGTCGAATCATGAATTCCTAATTATAATCAGGTTGGTTTTGAAATCTGCGTCCCCAATAACAACGGGGCATTGCCTGCACTCACGGGAACAAATGACAACACCACCACCTGTCAAAATGTTCTAAGCCTCTGACACGTTGCTACACTCCAACTGATGGTGAGCAACAAATTGAGAGGATACAAAAGAATGGGTTGCCCCATAATCAAAAAGAACATGGGCATGAAAAGAGCAAACAAAGATGATACCTAAAAGGAATCAAATGACAAGGAGAAAGGGAAGACAATCAATGGTAAGGGAAAAACAACAATACAAAAAGATAACATAAAGTAGCAAAGGCAGACCAAAAGAAAGAAAACAAAAGAGAAACAAAACAACAAACCAACAAAACAAAATATACCTGCCACAACTCCTTCAGCTGTTTCAGCATCTGCAGCAGTCAAGTTGAAAGCCTGACCTCTCCTCAGAACAGCGATCCTCTAACCGACAATCTAACATTGAGGAGGAAGCGGAGGCCTAACTGGACCACGAGCTGGGCCTGTTTGCTAAAAGGACCCCTGGCTGGAAGAGCCACCTACTGCTGCTGCGGACAATCGCGTACTGAATGATCAGCAGCCCCACACCTAAAGCACCGGCAGTTGACGCGCCAACAATTCTTACGCTCATGTCCAGACATCTGACAGAAGTCGCAAAAACCACCCTTCTGGAAACCAGCAGAAGGATACGGAGCTGCCCTGACTGGATGGGTTGGGACAGGTCTTCTAACAGGACCACCAGAAGGCCTAGTAGCAGGATGCAGAACAGTCTGCGGAGAAGAACCAAACCACCACGAGCCTGCTCCTGAGCTCGAGCTGCCTCAAGAGCTTCAGCATAAGTACGCAAGCAAAAAGAGACAAGATGCCTGTTGATATCCTGCTCAAGCCCATTTGTGAATCTACGAGCCCTATCCTCTTCGGTTGCCACAAGAACGGCAGCAAAGCGGCTAAGTCTAGTAAACTCAGCTACGTACTCATCCACTGACCTAGAGCCCTGTTACAAGAAGTTCATGTTACAAAATTGTTTGAACAATTATGTAATAAAATTCAAAATAAAATAATGACTTAACATGTTTTAGGGCCAGGAATTGCTGTTCCATCTCAACTGGAGTACTACTGGGGAAGAACTTCTCCAAGAATCCTCGAGTGAAAGTAGCCCAAGCAATAGACCTCTCAAAACGCTCGAACTCGGCCATCCACCAAATATGAGCCAAATCCACCAGTTGGATGGAAATCGTGACCACCCTATCAGCCTCGGCAACACATGCCGCCAAGAGCAAGAGCTCGGTCTGGATCAACCACTGTTCAGCCTCCAAAGACATCTCAATGCTGAAAAATGGTTGGGATGTAGCCCCATAAAATCTGTAACTGTTCCTAGACGAGGCGAAAGATTTGCCAGCACAGGCACAATAGGAGGCGGAACTCAGGCAACTTCAAGAGCAACCATCATTAGATTGATGTGGTTTTGCTGCTGATTGATCAGCCACTCAAGCACAGCAGTGACAGCCTCAAGCGGATCAGGCTGAGAAGAATTCTCACGAGCCATAGCTACAAAAAAATCAAAACAATTAGCATCCAGAATCAGAGTTGATATTAATTTCATTCATGTATGCATGGTTGGTGAAATGTTGAACCAATCCCAGTTCGAGCCAAGCTTGTTTAATATATTAGGCAACTAATACATTAGCCAAACTTGGGCTCTGATACCACTAAAAACCTTGTCACGCCCCGCTTTCCGAAATAAAATACGGAATACGGATACGCGACAAAAGTCCAGCGAATGATTTTCATCATCCATCAGCTGTTTAGAATCTTTACAACTTCTCACAAAATAATCAAAGTCGGAAGCAAAAGAGTCAACCACGCATGCATAACTGAACTAATACACCAACAGAATTTACTTGAAGCAAAATCCAATAATCTCAAATAAATCAGAATCTGGACAAGTCAAATATCCTTGGTCACATTGCCCAAATACAAAATAAATATCCAAGTACTCAAAATACATTGTTCCAAAGCAACAATAATAATAATAGCAAAAAGAAGTCTAGCACTAATATCGCATTTCACCAATACCATCGGACAAACGATCATCCTGATCTGCAATTAATAATTGCAGGAGAAGGAAAGAGAAAACAAGTACCCGTCAATGCAAATTACGGGCTACTTATAATGTAGGATACAAGTACGTGGAATAATCAAACTAAAATAACTGCGGAAATAAATATAGCATGGTATAACGCATCAACAGTAATATCTAATGTAAATAAGTAAGGCAAAGTCAACTAGCATGGTATACTAATAGTGCAGATATTTGTGTCAAATGCAGTGTCATATGGCAACTAACAGTGTCCAGTACAAGTAAGCTCAGAATATCAGTGTAATAGTATAACAGTATCAGTCCAACAGTATCAATCTAACAGTGTCAGTCTAACAGTATCAGTCTTATGTTCTTACAGTCTTGTGTGTATTACTGGCTAGGTAGCACTTCATGCATCCTGGTTTTTACTACATGGTTGCTACAACAAACAGTTTCGCTAGTAGATTTTATAGTGGACCATAATGGGGCAGTGTACTCAGGTATTAGTAACAGTAGCAGTAACAGTAAAAATAACAGTAACAGTAGTAGTAAAAGTAACAGTAATAGTAACAGTATGAAACACTATTTCCCTTCCAAGTACACATTTTCATATTTTCCACTACTAGATCTTCCTTTAAGAAACCCCGGCTTGATCACTTTTATTATGGTTATCAACAGACATGATGGTGCATGAAATAGTGTCAAACTAATATGGTACAATCAGTATTAGGTTTAGGAAAACAAATAAACATGCATAGATGATATACGGTCACATAAACGATCAAAACAGTGTATGTTCATATTCAGGACAGCATGACAGTACAGTACTAAAATAGTGATTCCCATTACTACAGAAATCCAAATCTGAATCCGTCAAAGAATCTGGAAAATAGACTTCCACACGAATCCAGCGATTATATATAAGCCATATAGTATTTCACAAAATCATAACTCAAAACTGATTGAATTCAGAAAATACGTTTAGCCAGAAATCAATAAAACGAATTCACAGTCAGGAAAACAGAATCAAAACTTCTCAAATAAATCAAGGAAAAATCTGGGGTAATGCCCTATATGTCTAGTATCAGAATATAAAGTACTAAAGTATCATAATATTCCATTAAAATTAATTCAGACAACAAAAATCAGAAAACATCAAGAAATGATAGTTTGGCAAATCTGGAATTCCCAATACTTCTGTACGAAAACTGTAATATCTCGCAAACCGTGAAACAAAATTCAGATCCGTCAAAGAGAGATGAAAATAGAAAAAATAAGCTAACTTTCATATTTCACAATTATTTTCCATACAGTAAAAGGAATTAGGGTGAAAATACAATTCTTTTCAGAACAGCGAGCAAAATACAGCAATTATAGTTCTTGTTCAAAAGCATGAAACGGCGTATAAAACTCATCAATAAAATCCACCAAAATTCTGGGTAATCCCTAGATAGATATATAAATACTGTGCAAAAATTTAGATCAAAATAATATGTTTAGGACTAGTATCCAAATAGTTAAATCATCAAAATCATCAAGAAACGAAATCTGGATATGAAATACACCTCTGTAGTAAAACCACCATATCTCACACATACAAAAACGAAATCAATCAAGGTCAGAGAGTTTGGAAAGAAGACGGATTTCACTACAATTCTTGTCTAATACAAAATTTAAGAATTCTGACCTTAATAGGGTCTAAATTACCAATCAAAACTAATCCTCGACAAAATACAGATTTCTCTTGAAAACAAAACCAACATAAACCACACGAAACTCGTTCCAATTACAATCAAACATGGTATAGAGTCTACTAAGTGTCCAAACATCATGAAATAGGGTATATAATATATTCACAACCATCATATCACATACATCGCATCAAATACATAATTTTCCTAATTATCTCACACATATGAATAGATCAAGAGCGGTCAAAACCTAGTTGTTTTCATGTCAATTTTTGTGTTGTGAGGCAACTATGGTCAAATAGAAAAATAGAGACAAAACCCATCAAAGGTAACACACACACGAGTTGTCTCTAGAACCCAACTACACTATAAGCGGTATTTTTGACTTGTATCATACAAAGAAATTGGAGTATAAGTTATTTGCCTTAACCGAAGACGAAAACGAAGAACACTAAGAATAACGGGAACGGATCCCGACAACGAACAAAGCCCACGAACGAGAATCCACGAACCAATGAATCCAAGCAATACACGTGCGAACTCCACACGTGCAAAACACGAACCAAGATAGAGAGAGCAATTGGTCGGGGCGTCGGCTGTCTTCTGGCTGGCTAGCGCTCCGGCGGTTGCTGTCACTGGTCGACGGTGACGGACGGCCAAGGGGAAAGAGAGAGATGGATGGAGAGGTGGAGGTGCTCAGTGTAATGGAGGGTGCGGCTAGGGTTGGTCGGCAATGGATGGGGATCGGGGTAAGGCCAGGCCGAAGGGGGTGGTCGGCTGGCATCAGGTGGAGGCTGGGGTGAGTGGCGCACGGGGTAGGGAGGGGAGAGAGAGATCGGGGTTGTGATTAGGGTTAGGGTTTAGGTTTTAAGGAGAGGAGTTTATATTGGGTTGATTTAGGGTTAGTTGTGTGAGATGGGTAATTGGGTATTGGGTTGTGGATAGTTTAGGAGTAGTAATAGGATTAGTTAATAGGATTGATTAGGATAAATTGCATAGGCTTCAAAATAGGATTGTGGTCTAATTTAGCTTTGGTAATCAATTAGGGATCAAAAGCAATTGGATTGGAAATAGGGTAAGCAACCAAAATACCACGAGCACCCAAGAACGAAATAAAGAGAATAAGAACCCAATAAAGAGAAAAAGAACAACGATCGATGAAGAATGAAGACAACAAATCAAACACAAAAAGCTCAAAATGAAACAAAATGAATATATCTTGAAAACAACTCCAATATACGGTCCAAAAAAATACAAGAGAGTACAATACTCAAGAAAGAAGAAAAATTCATCAAAATTACGAAAAACGAAAAACAGGGGTTACATCGAGCATGGCCTTAGCTTTTTCAAGCCCTGCAACCTTTACGCTTGGTGGTGACCTCCGGCTACACTCATGCTATCTATCCGTGAACAGGTATGGGGGCTCGGCATCGACCTTGAACAAGGCCTTGACTTTTTCAAGCCCTGCAACCTTTACGCTTGGCGATGACCTCCAGCTACACTCATAACAGCTTCTCCTAAGGTATGGAGGCTCAGTATCGACCTCGAGTAAGGCCTTGGCTTTTTCAAGCCCTATGACCCTTACGCTCGGCGATCACCTCTAGCCACACTCATACTACCTGTCTTAGGACAGCTATGGGGGCTCGGCCCTCTGGGATTTCGGCTCCACCCTACCCAAAAGTTTCTATTAAGATTTAGGGTGCTCACTTTTGGCAAGTGCCCCGAATCCCGAACCTTGATCGGCACATCTCTCACTCCCTGGCAACTCGGGGTAAACGGCCCTCAGAGCCGAAACCTCGATTTGTCAGAGGGTGGTAGGAGAGCCACATATCCGGGACTCTCGGCCAAGAATTCCATTTTTTGGGGCGCCCGCCTTCGAAAAGCACCCCAAATCTCGCCCCCGGGATCGACCCACCTCTCACCCACTGACAAATCGGGGTTAACGGCCCTCGGAACCGAAGCCCCGAATTGTCAACGGGTGGCAAGTAAGTCACCGGCAATTCCTGATGAACAACTGATGGGGGGGTGAAGGTTATATAGCCCTCCGAAGAGGCACATTTATGACATCAGAGAGTCCAAATTGTGGAAGATGAAACATCCCCATTAATTGCTATCGGAAGGTGAAACGTCCCCGTTAATTTTTATCGAAAGGCAAAACGTCCCTTATCAAATGCTATCTACGAGGAGTAACGGTTTGGCTCCTGAGCGAAGCCACAACCCGACAGCTCTCTCTGCCTCGACATCAACCTCAAGCAAGGCCACACTTGGCGATGGCCTCGAGCTACTATCCTGCTAGTCTCACTTGACAAATGATCAAGTTAAGAAATCGAAGTTTTATTACTCATGGAGAACCGCAAATGGCCACACGATATAATGAAGATATTACAAATCACTCGGCTTAAAACTCGAACTCAGTGCTCCCCACGGGACCCTCCGATGCTCTGCCTGTACGGCTAGTAAGGAAGTCTCGACAACGGAACTCTGTGCGTCGGCCGACCTCACCACTTCCAGATAAAAGGTCAGAGAAGGACCCAATACGGAATGGCTTGCTCCCTCTAGCGGACCAGTGCCTAGCATGAGCTTCAACCTCCGAATCTCCAACTCCTTCTTACGACGACCTCGCGAAGAAAAGAATCCGAAGATGACTGCCCGGTGGAGGCATCCGAGATTGACCAGTCCGTCTCGACTCTTTCCCAATCTCGGTCGGCTATGGCCTTCTTCAGGCGAGTGGCTTCTAGGCCGAGCTCCTTGAACTTGTTCATAAAATAGTTTACCGCAGCCTCTCGATCAAGAGCCTGCTTACGAAGGCGAGTTAGCACACTCTCCTTGGACCCCAGCTTATTTCGGAGCCAGAAGACCTCTGCGGAATGCAGGTCGGCACCGAGGGCCTCGTACGTCTATCAAGAAGAGGGGGAAAGCAACGGGTTACTAAAGAAGCTTGTGAAAAACTACAAGTCACAGAGGATCGGCCAAAAAATCTTTTCTTTTATAAATTCAAATTTTTGAGTTACAAAAGGTGGTGGCCAGCCCGCGCGAGGCAAATACAAAGTCAAAAAAAAGTAAAAATCCTAAACTACTTTTTAGAGGGGGACGACACCTCTTTGTCAACCTGATCGCCCCCGGCCTCCTCCTGGCGAGGGTCCTCCTTCTCCTCCTCCTCCTCGCCGCCGGGTCGGCGGATGCACGGGGAGCTGCCACCCGAAGTGAAGGTGGTCGACCCGAGCATCCGGGTAGATCTGCAGGAAGTGTTCCTTGGCCTTAGCATAGGCTTCGTCCTGAGCCGCGATCGGAGTGTCCGCCAAGGTTATCTGCATCTCCTCAGCCTCCGCCTTGGCCTTAGAACGGAAGTGCGCCAGCTCGTTCGAGTGATGGTCCTGCAACGAGGCCATCTGAGCTTGGAAGACCACCTGGGCTGACTGGGCATCCGTCAGCTCATCTTTCAGCTTAGTCGCCTCACGGAAATACTTCTCGGCGTTCCTCCCTCGACAAGCACCTCCTTCTCCAGGGACTTGTGGAAGTGATGCCCATGAAGCAACGCCTGACCGAGGAAGATCAAGTTAGAAAATTTCTAAAGTCTATGCATAATGCGAATACCAAACACTTACCGAAATGTGCGCCTGAGCCCACCTCATGTAAGCCATCGCGGACGTTTCTGTTGCCAGAGTCATCCGATCACGCTCCGTGGCGAGATGCTCCACCACCTCCAGCGCCATTGGGCCCTCGGTCAGGGTATCCCCTGCCTTGACCCCCCAGTCCGAGGAGTGCAGCCTCATGCCCTGCCTGCCCACCATCTCCTCTGCATCGGGGTGAAGCGGCGGGAGCCCCTTCTCCAGGATGGCAGCCACTTTCTTACTTCCGGAACTTGCCCCCGGTTCCCTCGTCGACCTTGACAAGTGGTGGTGCTTCTTCGTCCTCTTCGGGGACGGCTCCACAGGCCCTGGGGCCGACCCTTTATTGGGCCCCACTGCCGAGGCAGCCTTCTTCTCTTGGTCGGCCCTCCTTTTGGCAGCTATGGACAGCAAGGCATGTCGATTATCGAGCTGCTTGACAGACATCTCTACAAAAAGAGAGAAAGAAACAAATGTTAACACGAAGGCAGGAAGATAAACAAATTCAAAACAAAAACATACTAGGGTCGGCTGGGCTCGGTCAGGCTCAGGCCAGGTGCAACTCCGTGACACGCAGCCACCCGATGCTCAGTTCAAATTCCTTCGGAATGAAGTAGGCTGCCTTTAAGATATGCAGGTAGTCTGCCCTCAAAGCACACTGGACACTGTCCATCTTGATCATAGACCGACCCGAGTCCCGCAGTAATGAGATAAACACGAGATGCCCCTCCACATCATCAGGGTACATCCTGATCGACCCTGGGTTTCTTTTGGACATGGGGGAAAACTTGAACCCAGGCTCAGGTCCGTACTTGTCTGGCTTGCCAAGACTATCGGGACGAATCCACTTCCTCTTTCTCCTATGGGGGCAAAGCTTCTTCTCCGAAGATGGGGTCGCTAACGGGGTCCAGTCGACTGTTCTCTGCCAAATACTCGTTTGTCAGTCACTAACAGGGAACACATGCACAAAACCAAGTTAAGAAAACACAACTCCATATACAACCAATCCCACTACTGTGATGGGCAACAAGATTCTGAATACTCCGCGAATAGGCGTCACCGCCGTCGACGCACAAGCATCAAGTAGGATAGCTCAAGAACAACAATAACAACAACAACCGGAGAATCATCTCCCTGCTATGTATTCCACGAATAGGCCTTCAAGACACTCGACGTGCAAATACACCTGATACATTCCGTGAATAGGTCTGCCGACCCTCGACACGCAAATGCACCCTGCATGCTCCGTGAATAGGCCCGTAGACCCTCGACACGCGAACATCTAAATATTATGTACCCCACGAATAGGTTTGCAAGACCCTCGACGTGCAGATACACCCGATACATTCTGTGAATAGGTCTGTCGACCCTCGACACGCAAATGCATCCTGCATGCTCCGTGAATAGGCCCGTAGACCCTCGACACGCGAACATCTAAATAACTCAAAACAACAACTAACCAAGACCCCTCAGGCCTATCTTAATAAATCTCAAACAGAACCAAAACTCACTAATTCATCGTCAAACGATCAAGGAGAAATCTCTCCACTCAACAAACTCAAGTCTTTAATAGATTCCATAATCCAAGTCCAACCATAATATATATTGAAAGCGTATGTTCTTTAGAAGAATAATATTTATAAGGATAGATTATAGACCCAAAACATTTAAAGAAATAGTTGTTTAAAGAATATCAAAATACTTTAGAAAAGTATCAGTACCAGTCGACTGCAAAAGGTCACCAGTCGACCGTCCAGAGGGGAATTCAGTATTTTTAAGAAAATAAGTTAAGTATTATAAGTTGACTTATAAAAATCATAAGAAGACTTACCAGCAATATAAGATGACTTATAAAAATCATAAGTAGACTTATAAAAACATAAGTTGACTTACCAACACTATAAGATGACTTATAAAAATCATAAGTAGACTTATAAAAACATAAGTTGACTTACCAACACTATAAGATGACTTATAAAAATCATAAGTAGACTTATAAAAATATAAGTCGACTTAAAGGAGACATAAGTCGACTTATAAGAACATAAGTCGACTTATAAGAACATAAGTCGACTTACCAGAGAGAAATTCTACGATAACTTTGAAAAATAATTTCTAAGTGTACCAGTCGACTGTAAAGGGTCTAAGTCGACTGTCCAGAACGGATTTTCAAGAAAAACTAAAGATACAGCAGCTGGGTCGTACCAGTCGACTGAATAGTAGACCGGTCGACTGTCGGCCTACAGTTTTCATAGTTTAGGTCTGAATACAATAATCGATGCTGGAGTTTTTCTAAAGGTTCTTATTCATGAAAATAATTCTTAATCATGTGAAATGACAATCTCGAATAATTCTTCCTTACGGGTATATTATTCAATCATTAGATGTCTCAAATCTCAGATCTCATGTTCTATGTTCCAACTTCTTCCATTAGGGTTTCTTAATATTCAATTCTTTCACAAATCAAAACCATGATCTGATTATATACACAAGATCCCGATGTTCATACATCCGATCAAACCATACTTGAATCTTGACATGTTTTCGAGCAATAAAGAATTTGTTAAACAAGATCTACTAATCATTCGTGGATTTCACATGCATAATACGGATAACAACTATTGCATCGATTACATACAAGATATGAAAACATCAAACAAAACAGCACACAATCATATACACAACAAAACAAAGTTCATATCACTCACCTTTTGAATTGCAAAGATCCACGAAAAGCCTCCTTTTTGCTAGATCCCAATCTTCCTCTTCAATCACCAATAAAAGATATAATAAAATCTGAGTTGTGCAACGAATGACGGCTGCAAACTCTCTTATATAGGCCGGAAATATTGTTTTTAGGGTTTAGGAATACATTTGCAAAATAGTCCTTTCAAAACATAATTTTACATATATAGTTCTTATCCTTAGAAATTCAATAAAATTATTTAAATTAGGTTTTAATAGTAAAATATACTCATTAATCTCAATTGGTACATTTCAAAACGTCCAGAAAAATACATTTTGCATTTCAACCCCTAAAATGTCAATTTTGCAAAAAGGTCCTTCTTTTCTCAAAAATTGCAAATAGATCCAATTAATTTCAGAAAAATCCAGAAAAATAATAAATAAATTCCAAATATTAAATAATGATTTTTCATAAAGAAAACTTAATTTTTCTAACATCTCAAAAGTCATTTGCACGTGTACAAAAGATAAATCTTTTAGAAAATATTAATTAAATCTCCAACAATAGATTTAAATTCATTTTCAAATAATTAAAATAATATTTGAAAATACAGGGTTCTACAAGGGGCTCGTCTCCCGACCCTCGACGCTCGGCTAAGCGAGCTCCTACTCTTCGGCACTCGACACCCCTCATGACTCCAAAAGGGGATCCCTTTCATCCTACCCCAATGGCCTCTCCATGAAGATACAGACCCCATTCTTCGTCGTACACACCACTGCGCTCTTCCTACAGAGGCAAAACCACTCCTACATGGCTGGATTGTCTAGCCCTCCAGGAGTGGGGGACTCCTGATATGGGTCAGATGACGTGGCCCCTCCTGGGCCACTAGATCCCCTCAAAACCCGCTCTCCCCTGATCATCAGATCAATCCAGAGCCTCATGGGCTTCTGCCACGTCAGGCCCATGAGAAAACGGGTCCAAACCCGGCCTAGCAGTATCTCAGACCCGTTTGCTCTGCCTATAAATACCAGGCCTCCTCCTTCATTAAAAGTTAATCAATCTTTCCCCTCCAAAATCTTAGCTACTGTTGCTTTTTAGTAACTGACTAGATCGTCGGAGGGCCTGTCACTGGGATCTCTCTTGGTGTTTCTAGGCAGAGTGCAGGTACACACGACCGAGCCGAGCCACCAGATCCGAGCCGAGCATCTATCCTCCACCTCGCTCCTGCTACTCCCGAGCCGCTCCTCAACCGAGGGTCAGATGTATAGCCAGTACCGCAGCTTCCACTGTACAAATTGAGAGAACTCACACCTGTTGCAGCCACACCCCAAAAACAAATCGCATCAGTGAATGATATATATGATATTATCACATTTTTGTTAAGGATATTCATATTAAAAATCTTTCACATTTATTATGCTGGGATTCATAAGCACACAGATTTGAGACTGGATAATGACGAAGTAATTGAATAAACCCCCCTCTATCCCTTTTCCCTCTCCTTCCACTCTCTTTGCCTTTTTCTTCAAAACTCCGACCGCTTTCATGTGGGCTTGTGTGCGCCCGCACATCCTGCGAATATAAATACTGAACCATCTGAACTGTACCCCGTGCAAAAATTATTTTTTGCACCAGTTTTGATTAAGAGACAAAAGAAAATTTCAAAGTAAGACTCGCTGTCTGAAACGGCGACAGCGAGTGTGGTACAATTACGCTCGCTGTTTCAGACAATGAATCTTACTTTGATATTTTATACCAAGTTTTTTCTTCAAGTTATGGTCAGACATCTAAGGTTACACTCGCTATTTCAAACAGCGCAAACATTTTAACCAAACTGGCTATTTAAATACTTTCGAAAGTGGGTCATTTTGATAAATACTTTCATAAATATTTCGATAGATACTTTAAAAAAGTGGGTCATTTTGGACATGAATTTCAAAATTTCTACTATTTTAATGGGAGAGTTGAGGTTTGTAACAAAAAAATTCTAACTTTGTAACTATATAAATACGTATAATACATATCCAAACTATATCCAACAAATATAAATGTGCACCGCACGTGTAGACCAAATCAAAACAATCCAATATAAATTTTTTTTTTTCTTATTCAATATATATTTATTTAATTTTATGACTTTATTTTTTTAAAACGTGCATCGCAAATTCCAAAATTTTTTGTAATTCTAGGCTGCTAGCTAGGCAGAACACAAAAACGGTAAAGATTAAACCTCCTCGCACATGCATGGTCTTCTTTGAAACTCGGTAAAATTCTGTAGAGGAACTCATCTTAAGTACTTCATCCAAGAGTCATTAGACCTTGATTAATATGAAAGAGGAACACATCTTAAAACACCCCGCAATCCAAGAGTTCATTTATTAGACTTTGATTTATTGGAAGTTCGACCTGCCCAGACTTCTTGGATTTTTCTCATTGTAGTGCAAGGTGAAGTAGTAAGACACCCACCTGTATAATATTTTTATAAATTTCTACGTCAAGGTAAGTTACCTACCACGAAAATATTTTCTTAATTAATTAATAAATTAATAAAAGTAAAGGTCATCATTGCCTTTTGCTTGCAGTGTGACCTAAGGCAACGTTTTTTAACAGATCAGAGAACATAATTCTATTCGAAATTGGGAATGCCTGTTAAATTGTCATGTGTCCTGACCCATGCAGAATTCTTATTTTAAGCATCTCATTCAATCTTTTTCTAAATATTTTTCAAAATATATTTTAGAATTTGAATACACTTTTTCGAACTAAAGAATATTTTTTATTAAAGATGTCAGTAATAGAAAGTCTAATTTGATCGAAAGCACTCTTTACTTAAAATTGTAAAAGATTATTGATGGGCAATGTTTCTTCAAAGAGCAGTTGGATTTCATTATGGTTAGGTCCGAAATCACTATCCATTTAAATATGAGTAATTTTTGGTAAGTATGTATGCAGGTAGTGATTAGTGAGTGTCATATGCACTAGGAGCATCCGTACCAATGTAATAACCATTTAGGTGTCATTTTTATTTTTGACAATATAAATGATAACTTTAACAAAAAATAGTCATAAGTTATGCACCAATAGTTGTTTTTTGGGTTACCATATATATATATACTAGGTTTACCTGTGGACACGTGTCTACGACACGTTTTCTTCAACGATGCAGCATATAAAAAGTAACATGAAGGCTGGGAACCAAAATTTGATATGCTGCATCGTTTATGGAAACATGTCGTATGCACGTGTCCACGGGCAAACCTTATATATATATATATATATATATATATATATATATGAGGAATGCTCCATTGAATATATATATATGAGGAATGCTCCATTGAAAACGGATTTGTTTTCACGAGTTGGAAAATACCAATCTGAGCCGTTGGATCACTTTTGATCGTGATCAGCGGCTCAGATCGCCTCCACCCATCACCCTATATCACTTAAGTGGCAGAGGGTTATTTTGAGAATTTCGTCCCAAATAACTTCGCCTGATTGAAATTTTATAGCCTAGGCCGTTGTTGGGAACAATGGCCTTGGTTATAAAAAATTTAAAATAAGGCCGTTGTTCCAAACAACAGCCTATAATTCAAATTTTTATAACCTAGGCTGTTGTTCCAAGCAACGGCCTAGGTTATACCAATTTTTTTAGAATCTGTTCAGCGAAGAGTTATTTGGGACGAAATTTTCAAAATAACCCTCCGCTGTTAAATTGAAACGGGTTATGGGGAGCTCGATCTGAGCCGCTGATCACGATCATGAGCGATCGAACGGCTCAGATTGGTGTTTTCCAACCCGTGAAAACTAAACCCGTTTTCAATGGAGCATTCCTATATATATATATATATATATATATATATATATATATATATATATATATATAATGTGACATCATATGGAGTCATGTGTGATATGATCAATTGTCTTGTTTATAAGTATTCATCCAGGCAGCATCATTCTCCAAGTTATTTGTAAGACTGGTAGATAAATATTTGTGTTCTAATCTCGATTTGAGTAGAATTTATTAACATGGCAACTGATTGTTTTCTGAACGTTGGTCGTGCCAGATTTTGAATGAATGTTGTGTTATTTTTGTTGAATGGTAACACTAAACTTGTGATGAACATAGGGTAATGTACTGAAACTATCCTGAAGTTTCATTAAACCGAGGCGAGTTGAGTTGAACTTGGTTACTTTTGGGGGAAGAGAGTTTTGGCTACTTCAACTTAAATATCGGGCAATTGAGCATCCAATTTATATATTTGAGTATGATGGTGAATTTCAATGTAGTAATTACGTAAATAGTATTTTCAATTTTTTTTTTCTTACTCTTTCTGTACTTGTTTACAATTATGACTTAATTGTATGCACGTGTTAACCCGTGACGCTGGCCCCTCACTACAACAATAAACGCCTACACCGACGTTTTTTTTGAATTCCCCGGCATTTATAAATGCCGGTGTAGCTCATACAGGCATATTTGAAAATGCCGCTATATACGCCTGGGAATCGAGCGTCGCGGTAGAGTATTGGTCTATACCGGCGTCTTTAACAAACACCGGTATAGGTAAATATCTACACCGGCATTTTAAAACCGCTGGTGTAGAGGTGTTTTCGTTTTGGGTTCTTTTTCGGACAACACCTACCCCAACATTTGTAAAACGCCAGCGTAGGCTTTTTAATTTTGGATAAAATCGACCCCGGCATTTTAAAAAAAGCCGGGGTAGGTATATAAAAAATTTTTAAAAAAATTTAATTCAAAAAAAAATAAATTCAAAAAAAAAAAAACTGCGTGCTCTTACAATCAAACATATACTATAGTCTTTACGAACAATAATCACACAACAATCAGACAAAACAATCGCAAAAAGCAAAATAAAGTGATGCATTATTATCTGCAGGAAGAAGAGAACCAAGCGCCAGACTGGGTAAACCATTATGAGAACGATCCCCTCTGTGTTTGATATGCCCTTTTTCCCCTCTGTGTTTGATATGCCCTTTTTCTGAGTGAAGGCATTCCTGAAACCACCCGATGCTCGGATGTGCTCTTGGAGCAGGTAGCAGGCAATGATCTAGTAGATGATCGTGCCAATGATGCAATTTCTGACTGTGTGAGCAAACAAGCTGGGCGCAACTACCAGCAAAAGAATCAATGATCCAGGCATTTCCAATCAGTCTGCAAAAACAATGGCAGTTATGTCAATACATGTGTTTGAAAATTAATCTTAATTTTCATGTTAGGTAGTCATTCTTCAAACTATCTAAGAGTGGTTCTGTATTTTGTTCAAAAGTGTGTGCTTTAGTAAATAAGGGTGGTTCTGTATTTTGGGTCATTATTTCTTATGTAAATGTGTTATGTGTCCATCTCTAGACTCTAGTAGTTGGAACTTCATTGAGTCTATACTTTAATGTTACTGAATTATGCTATAAAAAATGAAAATTAAAAATAATGGATGTACATAAGAAAATTCGTATACCTCTATATATATGTCATACTTGTCCATTTAATTCAGCTCGAACTACAAAAAATGTTCCTGTGGAAAAGAGGCATTTGATTAGAAAATGAACCTGGGAAGTGCTTAGGAAAGAAGAGACGAAAAATATGGCCACGGACGCAATCCATTTGCCTACCTCACCTCTGTAGAAAATAAGAAGTATTGTTGCACATTATAGGTAAAAGCATTCGACACAATCAGAATAAATGCAAAGGCCAAGTTATATAGTCATGTTGGAAATAGACCTCAAAATTGAGAATAAAATTGAATGAAGACTGAAGAAGATGCAAGGAACCAAAAGAGAGGTTAACATGTTTGTCCTCCAGTTTTTCCAATCCAATACCAACAAATATATGCAATTGAACACATATACATTAAATAGAAACAAAGTTTCTGTAAGTTCGAATAATTTGTGTTTGAAGAACTACAACAAGTATACCTGCATTCTAAACTTAACAATAAAAGAAGGGGCTGGAATGTAACATGATCCTTTTTACTACTACTTTCTTATGAATTCATCACTTGGAAATGGTACTCCTAATCCATAGTACCTGAGCTGAAGCCCTGGTGTATTTTAGATTAAGATTCTTGAAACAAATGTAGTGAAATACTATTAGTAGCTACTATGTTTCAGCTTATCACTGAACAATGAAACAGAGTAAGGTTTAGTGGTTACGATCAAAATATTAGGGGTACCAAAAGTTAGTGGTTTCGATCAAAATGAACTTTGAAGGAGGCAATTGAGACGATGGGTCCATAAGTCCATGTGCACAAACTTCACTCCGTTTGCATCCAAATATGAGAAAATCTCTAACTCTATAAAGAGACATATTCCCGCATATTTTACTTGCAATAAAAAATAAAAAAATCAAATGAACCGTGAAATCCTACACATTGCAGCAAAAATCAAATAAAGGCTTATAGTGATCATATTGTCACGTCAATTCTGGCACGCTGTGTACAAAGTAAAATTTCAATAGCCCTCTAAATATTGGGCTGATTTCGCAGAACCACAAACTCAATACTCATACTCTTCCAACAAACAAATATTTGAACAAGTAATCACTAACAAGTAGGAGTAAACATTCATATAATCAACTCACAAGTAATTTACAAAGATCTCAAAGTTAATGAAGAGAGAGAGAGAGAGCTCGCATTGCAGCAAATGAAGCGAGGAATTTCAAGAAGGTGGTTCTAAATCCCAACCTGCTTCCCAAATTGACGGCATGGTTCGCCAATTTCTTTACAGCCATTCCCAACTCCTTGAGGTCCGAGCGAATCAAAATTTTCATGAAGAAACCCTAAAACTAACAAATCCCAAAACAAAATTAACCCTAAAACCATAAAACCTTAAAATTAACTTTAAATTTATTTTTATCATAATAATCTGAGGTCGTCGATAGTGGGAGACGGTGGGGGACTGCGAGAGCCGATAGTAGGGGAGGGAGATAATGGGGGATGACGAGGGACGACGGCGGGGGAGGGAGACGGCAAGGGCAATGTGGTGTCCGGGGTTCGAGAATGAGACGACCGAAGAGAGATTGAGCAAGGTCGGATGTGGAAGACAGCGGGGGACAGCGGAGATAGGGTTTCGATTTGAGCAAGAGAGCGAAATTTTTTGGGGGAAAGTAATATTGTTTTTGTGTGTTGATTTTTTTGATGGGGGGGGGGGGGGGGGGGGGAAGGAGAACATCATAAAACATCTCAAGCTACTCTGGCGTTTGTTTAAAACGCCGGGGTAGATTTATTTTTTAACTACGGGGGGCCAGAAGTCTACCCCGGCATTTGTATCCAAACGCCGGCGTATGAATGGCGGGGCAGTGTATTTTAGTTGTAGTACCTCTACTTACCACTTCCCACTTCCTGTGTACTTCCAACTGCAAAACACAAACCTCAAATCATTTTGACTCTAACGTTGCTAAAATCATACTAACAATATGTTATATTATAAAACTAGGTTTGCCCGTGGACACGTGCCTATGACACATTTTCAACAATGCAGCATATAGAAAGTAACATGAAGGTTGGGAACCAAAATTTGATATGCTGCATCGTGCACGAAAACGTGCGGTAGGCACGTGCCCACGGGCAAACCTAGTATATATATATTTTCCCGTGGCCACGTGCCTACGGCACATCTTCAAAACGATACAACATATGAAAAGTCTTGTAAACAGTAAATCAACAATTATGTAGCTAAAGTTTGAATAGTATGACAATAATTAGTTGTAAATAAAAGTCCATGTTTCTATATATATATATATATATATATATATATATATATATATATATAGAGAGAGAGAGAGAGAGAGAGAGAGAGAGGGAGAGAGAGAGAGAGAGAAATAATAAAATAAATAAATGAGTTTTTTTTTTGGGGGGGGGGGGGGGGGGGGGAGGGGGGAGAGAGGGAGAAATAATTAAATAAATAAATGAGTTTTTTTTTGGGGGGGATTTGAATTTAAGTTTTGGGGGGAAACTTTTGGGGGGGAAATATCTTTTGTGAGGTTAGATCTGGGCCTTTGATTTTGCGGGATTGAAGAAGAGCCACTTGATAGATTTCTTTATGTTTTATTATATAGATATATATATAGAACTGATCATTCGCACCTGATCAGTAGCGAACTTCTCCCACAGTCGTTGGATATGCATTTGATCATGGGATTGATCCAACGGCCTAAATTTCTTTACTCATCTCATTTAACGAAGGGAGTAGTTAAGTCATTTAACTATCTCCCTCTCTCTATCTGGCCCTCCCACTCTCTCAATCATCTCTCTCCCTCTCTCTCTCTAGACCCCTGAACCGAAAAGCTCTCTCTCCCCCCTTCGACCTTCGAGACCCTAGACGCCTTCGAAATCTTCTAAAGCCCCCGACCTTCGAAATCCCCTAGATGCCTTGTTCTCTCCACCCCCACTCGACCTTTGAAACCCTAACCCTAGCTTTCCATCTCCTACCTCCGAGCTCCAGCTTCCGATTCCCGATGCCCCGACGCTCCTCTGTCTTGCCACCGCAGTTCGAAATCCCTTAGAAATCAAGTGAAGGAAGAAAGAGTGAAGGCCATTGCTTCTCGCGCAAAAGAAGAGGAGATGAATGCAAAGATGGAGAATGTGGAGGAAGACACGAGAGAATTCAGAAGGAAGGTGGAGAGGTTGAAAGAGAAAGTGGAAGAAGCAGAGGGTGCGGAGGAAGCATTAGAATGGGAGATGAAGAAGTTGAGGGTGCAAACAGATCAATAGAGGAAAGCAGCGGAGGCTGCAGCTGCCGTGTTAGGGGGTAGAGAAGAAGGGATTGGGAGGAGAGTGGGTGACAGGTGCGACTCGATGGATAAGCATGTTCATGTTGGTGGGTTTGGTGGTGGTGTAACGCCCCTGCCCCGAGCTCGGACAATTTATACAATTTATTAGACAAATTATTTATATTAGAGTACAACTGCCCACCACAGGCTGCCTCTCAAAAGGTGGTTAACCGAATTGGTGACTCTTGATCATAGGCAATTATATTTATAGTTATTTAATTAATTTGCAACTCCCGATATGGGACTAACTTTCTCCACTCTTCTCCTGAGAGCCACGTCAACAGAGAGCAGTCTGCTTCTCAAATTCAAATGGGTGTGGGGCCCTCCATGAAGCTGACGTCATCAGCCTCAACCAAACACTCAAACAGCATACCTACTGTACAAGCTCGTGGGACCGCCCACACTCACATTTAATTACAAGTATGCCATCCTACATACATTTCACCAACAACTAACTATTTTATCAACATATATATATATTTATATTATACACTTTTGAAAACTACGGGGTGTTACATACACCCCCTTCAGAAATTAGCATCCTCGCTGAGCACGGAGCATGCACAATCTAGTGCGGGATCTCCTTTTTAGCCGATGTGGAATGGAATACCCTGATTCTGCTAGCTACATAGTATCCTGATTCTGCTGTACACGCTCCCTCTCAGGAATACTTACCTGTACATCTGCTAGCTCCATCTCAGACATACATCTCACCCACTCTTACCCACACTCGGTGTCGAAAGTCGGCTCTGATACCATTTGTAACGCTCCTGCCCCTGCTTGGACTATTTTGTGCAATTTAGAAGACAAATTATTTATAGTATAGTACAACTGTCCACCAAAGACTGCCTCTCAAAAGGTGGTTAACCGAATTGGTGACTCTTGATCATAGGCAATTATATTTATAGTTATTTAATTAATTTGCAACTCCTGATATGGGACTAACTTTCTCCACTCTTCTCCCGAAAGCCACGTCAACAGAGAGAAGTCTGCTTCTCAAATTCAAATGGGTGTGGGGCCCTCCATGAAGCTGACGTCATTAGCCTCAACCAAACACTCAAACAGCATACA
The DNA here is from genome assembly GCA_017893485.1 of Hemerocallis citrina. Taxonomy (NCBI): domain Eukaryota; kingdom Viridiplantae; phylum Streptophyta; class Magnoliopsida; order Asparagales; family Asphodelaceae; genus Hemerocallis; species Hemerocallis citrina. Next base: position 205,004,618 of record CM030359.1, on the reverse strand, counting down.
TGTTGTATAAGCCCGTGGAACCCCCCACGCTCACATTTAATTACAAGTATGCTATCCTGCATACATTTCACCAACAACCAACTATTTTATCAACATATATATATATATATATATATATATATATATATATATATATATATATATATTATAGACTTTTGAAAACTACGGGGTGTTACAGGTGGTGGTGGTGGTGGTTTCGTGGGGTTGCCGGGGATGGAGGAGGACGGATTGAGTGGTGGAGGGAAGAGGAGCAGTGGAGGGATGAAAATGTTTGCAGAGTTGTGAAAGAAGGGACAGAAGTAGAAGAAATTAAGGATTAGAGGCAGAATTGGTGGTTGAGTTTCTCTTTCAACCCTTTTGGTGCATCTCTTTTTCTCGTTTTTGTTTGTTCACTATCAATTTGGTTATGTAATGTTTCTATGCTACTATTATTGTAGTTGTTTTTTTTTGTTCGGTGTTGTTCTTTTTGGAGGAACAATCCAAGCTGTTTTAGTCTCTGAATTCTTGCTTTTTATATCATGGTTTAGAATGTATCATGTTAGTTTGATTTGTGAAGAGGGGTTAAAATTGCATTAATAGAGGAGCAAGATGAAACAATAACCTGAGTAACCTTTGGTATCAGCGAAAAACTTACAGATTGGAGCTCAATTTGAAGATGAAGTAACACTGATAACTAGTCCGATAGTACGACAAATTTCAAGGGTGTCTTAAAACTTAAATGTTGTGCACTTGTGCAGTTGTATATCAGAAGAAGGCATGAGGAGGTTCCTCATTCTGTTGTAGTTGTATCTGTGGTTTGTTGCTCTCCGAATTTGAACATGGGTGCACTACATTACAGAGAACTTTTAATCAAAGATGTGGAAATGTTGCTTGTACAGAATGGTAAGAGATGGAAAAGTTTCCTATACGAAATGGTAAAGAGATGAGAAGGATTTCGAGAATTTTCGGATTTATAACTCATACTAAAAAATGGAGATTAGACTATTGTTTGGTTCCTGAATGGTCTTTGCAGGTTTTGGGCTGTCCATAAAAATGGATTCGGCATGATGAGTTTAGTAACTGGTTTCAAACTAACATTGGTTTGTGCCGCTTGTGAAAACTTTGGCATGAGAAGTTCGAGAAACAGTGGGAACTTCCTCATCAATCTTCTCTAACTTCAATAATACAGGTTTAAAGTAACATTCTCAGATAATAGTTAAGCAAACAAGGCAATTTAGCATTTGTATTTTGAACAAGATGGGAGAGTCCTGTGCGCTGTCTTGCACGACTGCGAACACGAAGATTTCAACCTTGTTCACCATCTCATGGTATGCATGATCGCAAATCTCGTAGACCTAAGATAGTTTGGGGTACAGTTACTAATTAAATGCTTCATACTCAACAAAATCGAGTTACATAACTTCCGTTTCTCTCTCTAGGAATTTATATTAACAAATATTAGTGAGCCACTTAAAGTTAATCAAATCCGTACTCGGCTGCTCTGCATATTACAGAGAAGAGAGCCTCCTTCTAGTCCTTTCCCTTGCATCAACATTACTCGACTGCTCTGCATTTGACATTAAACAAGAAAAATTACCACTATTGAGTGGAGAATTTTTAAAAATAAAAATAAAAATAAATTAAAAGAACAGAAAACAGAGAGAAATATGAACAACTGATGCTGAATTTGTAAAAGTACTAGGATGGGTGTAGTGCACAACAATAGCAGCAACGAGTGTTAGACCCAGGCAGAAAAACTCATACAAATGGCAACTTATCATCTCCATTGTTGTTGTTGCCTCCATTAATTTGTTTCGTTTTCTCAATCTCTTAAGACTTCGGTGGAGTTTGATTATGATTTTGAGATTCGTATCATGTATGATTTTGAGATTCGTATCCAAGTTAGAGATGAAGATTGTAACACCCATAATTCCATATAAGCCTGAATTCGAAGTTCCACAGGATCTTTACACTTTACTTCGTACAATTTTACAAGGAATTTAAAACTTTATTTACATCCGAGTCTTTTACATCAATACGCAGCGGAATAAATAAAATACAACAATGATAAATGTACAATTATAACAACTTTAACATTTAAGTAATCATCAGCAACAAATTCATCTTTATATTTTTTTGTAAACTCCAAGTTCTGCATATGAAACCGTGGGCACATCAGTTGCTTACAACCGACAAAATATTATACACGGCCATCCTCGCTATGACGAAAGTATAACGATTCTTTAATACTTTAACAAACACAAACTTGATCACAAACAAATCTAAAGAGGGACTATCCTGTTGATGTCGTGGGTGTTGTGCACCTAATCCTTAATGCAGTTATTTATATTTAATGATACTAATGCGCACTTGTTCGGATTCTATGCATCCCATACTACATAGGTCCAAAGGTAAGCCCTTAATCGTACTTCATCTTGTAGGGATGGATCCCTCATTATGAGTTTAACTACTACGGTATCTACAGTAAGTACCCTAGATGTTTTATGAGTTACGAGCCCATATCCAGACATCCTGGTGAGAATCTCACGTCATTACATGACGCATCATGCAGACATCCTATGGACAATTCGCCTCCGCTATGGAACGATGGCACTACGTAGTCACCAAGCACCTCTCAAGCGTCGCCACGGTCCCGATATCCTGGAGATGTATTCACACTCTGACATGATGCATCATGTGGACATCCTGTCACCACTCTCACACCGTAGATCCGAAGCCCTCATACTTGTGTTTTTCTCTTACTTTCATCACATCTCCACTATAGTGTAGTCCTTACATTTTTAGTTTGTTTGGAAGAAAATTATCACAACCTAGAGCTAGCTTATCCCACCGGACTTAAACCAAACAAAAGAGTCAGTCAGCCCAACGTTGCTACTTCTCAAGAGATACTCAACCCACACTGGTTAGCTCTCAAATTCATTAATAAATATGCAAAATTTAAAAAAAACGTCACAAAAGTTTGGCCCAGTTTTAAAAAACGTCACAAATTAAAAAAAAAACCACACAATGTTTAACTTTCAACTCACAGAGTTACCAACCGTTAACTTGCTTCTATGTGCACTGCACGTACTCTAAATAAGTGACGAAAATACACCTATTTTAATTAGGGTAAGAATCGTTTCATGGTCTTCTTCTTCCCCAATTACTAAGCGGGAAAAAAAGACCCAAATCAGGGTTTTGCTTTCTTGCTACTATTCAAACTAGGTTAAATTTGGTGCATTTTTTAAAGTTTTTTGTGCTACAGGTTCATTTGAATTTTTCTTATTTTAATGGTTTGTTTGAAATGTAGGGAAGAAGAGGGAGAATGTTTCACTTTTTTGCACAGAAATTTGGATATGAAGCTTGAAATGTAAGGAGTCAGTGGAGAATCAATGATTTTGTGTACAGGGTTACTCATTTTTTGGTCCCTAAAGGATAGAAGAATTTTTGTATTATGAGGGTTACTCAATTTATTTGTCCCAGTTTTGGAAAACAATTTATTTTTCCCAGTTTTGTGAACATGTACTATGAAATTGAATGCAATGTATTGAACATCTCAGCTTTCTTGATCTCACATTAGTGGATTTGTGGTGATGAGATTGATCTGATTTGCAAAGTTTGATGCTCCATATTGTAGATGTGATTTGTTTGAGGTGTTGGATTTTGTCGAATGTGCAATGTCTAAATTTGTTGTAAGTATGTTGTTAGTATAAGTGAATGTGTGAAATAAACACACTAACAAAGTTGAAAGAAAACCTAATCATGTGAAATATAAACACTAACAATTTTGAGAGAAAACCTGATCATGTGTACATATTGTACATTATCAATAGTTTAGGGCTGTTTTGTAAACTAAACTAATAGTTTTGTGATGTTCTTTTAAACAAAGGCATATCTCTGTGATGTTTTTTTAAAGTAGAAGAATACTTTTGTGATGTTTTTTTAAAACAAACAATAGTTTTTTGATGTTTTTTTAAACAATTTTATACAAAAACCTAAAGTGTTCTGAAATGAAAAAATTTGCTTTTTTTTAAAATCATAAACACTACATCTATTAGCAACAACGATTCAGAAGATGAATATATGGGTTGATTGTAAAACTCTAGTCCCACACCACATTAACAACAAAAAAATTATCAAAATTGGTCCACCCAAACCATACTTTCATTTGGTTCAAACAACATCAGAATACCCATACCGAAACCAACATACACAAGTATATTAATTTGACAACCAACCTTGTTCGATTTGCTTCATTGATTTGGGGTTCATTGATTTCGATTGCTTCATTGAGTATGTTGCTGATTGAATCTATGGAGTGAATTAGGGTTCATTGATTTGGGGTGTTTTTACGATAAGGAGAAGGAGGAGAACAGGGATATTTTCGTCACTTATTTAGAGTACGTGCAGTGCATGTAGAAGCAAGTTAACAGTTGGTAACTCTGTGAGTTGAAAGTTAAACATTGTGTGGTTTTTTTTATAAAAAAAAAGTTTTGTGATGTTTTTTTAAACTGGGCCAAACTTTTGTGACGTTTTTTTAAATTTTGCCTAATAAATACTGCCGGTTACTATGGTCTTGCGTAGTCTCCAGATTCCAACAACTATCTCTTTCTAGAGATCAACAATATGTTACATTCAATCTCAAAATAATACCTCAATTTCTTTATTCATAAACTCTTTCTCAAAGAGAAACATTTCTTTATACTTATAACATAAAGCATCTCATTTCGACTTCTTTTATCAATTTAATCACTTATAATATTGTGTGCAATTCAAATAATCTTAATTAAATGTTAATAATCATAAAATCTCATCGAAAAGAAATCTAATTGCATCCCAAAACTTCATCTCTCTTTAATTTACAAGAGTCACATTTTTAATCGTTAAAATCAAGTTCTTTAATGTAAAATCCCCTTTCAGTTCTCACAAAATATATCCAAATATTGTAGAAATAATTTTTATAAAGTTTAAACAATTTTAGAGAATTAAATAGAATTTTTTCCGATTTTTAAAACTCTAAATAAATCCAAAAATCGAATTTATATAAAAAAACACAAAAACTCAAAAAAAGAGGCAAAGGGCCAGATTCGAACCCAGGTCCAAACGCCCCGCCTATGAGCAGTAATAGACCCAAATCGCACTCGAAGACCAACTAGCCATAGTGACTAACTGATAAGAGGAGAGATCGAAATATATATATATATATATACTTTCGGTAATTTGAATAAATATCAAAATTCACTAAAATAGAGTCTCTATCAAGACTCGAACCCAGACCAGAGCCTCCGCACTGCTACAGTAACTAACCCAAATCGCACCCCAAGATCACTAGGTCCTGAGTGACTAACCGATATGAAATTGGTTAAGTACTTTTGTATATACCGTACTATGTTTAATTCTTCCTTTAATAAACTCGATCTTTCAATCAATTTGTATTCATTCAAAAACTTAATTCTTTTCCAGAACATTTTCTTTCAAAATTACAGTATAGTGCGTAAATTTAAATTCACAAAATTTATTTCCGACAATATAGCAAAATCTTAATCTTGCATTAAAGAACTCATATTATTAATTTACAAATAGAAAATTGTCTTTCATCAAAACTTCTTCATAAAATTCTTTATACTTATAAAACAAACTATTGAGACTGTTTCTCTAGTATAATCGTATCATAAAATCATTTTCATACATGTTACATCATTTTGACTATAATAGGAATATTCTACCATGCATCAATTCTCATTCCAACAATTCACTAAATGATACTTTTTTTTTCTCTTTCTAATTAGCAAAGTTCTAGTCATTCATTTGAATCACAATAGCATTTCAACACGTCATGACACAATTAAATTAAGAATCATGCAATCTACATTTACCACACTAATCAAAATTTAACAATTAAATTCTACATCAACTAGCATGCAATCTACTCCTAAATTTAGAAAAAATTCAAGAAACACCCACCCAAAGAAGCATGAATGTATTCAATTAAACTCCTAGAATGGAAAGCTCCTAGTAGCAAAAACTCCTCTAAAGGCTCCAAGAGAAACTCCACTTTGCCTCCTCGAATTCCGCGCACCAAAAACCCAAGCTCCAACCTCAACCAAGCAACAGGAAAGCACTCAACTCCATTCGGCATTGCACAAGGATCAACACCAAACTCATATACATATATATGTGTATCTACGTAATTATATGCATATATAATTGGATGATGGGAAGATAGGTGTATATGTATTAGGTGTGTGAGTGGAGAAGCACAAGGACATGCTGATGAACTGGATTTGGCAGAGCAACAGGGAAAGAAAAGAAGGAAGGGGAAGAATTGAGAAGAATTGAGAGTGAATATTAGGGGTATTTGTATAAGTTTTAATGAGTGGTTATATTAACCACTCCCCACAACTCCACTAACTCCACTCTCAAATTCAAAATGTGTACTTCCCTCCATCCAAAAAAAGAAAAACAGCCGGCCACTACTTCCCCTCCCAAACACGTGCACATGCATCACACTTGCACACACTTCATTCATACACACATATATATTTAATTTAAAAATATAGGTTATAATATGTTGTAAATGTTTAAATAAAATTAGTGTAGTTTAATTATAAATTAGATTTTTCATGCACAAATAAAGTAAACCCACACACACTTCAAAATTTCATTTTGAAAAGAATACACCTAAATACGTGCACCGCAAAATGTGCATCGCCCATAAAATATCAAAATACGAAATCACCTTATCAATGGATAATATTTAAAGCTAATCAAAATACAATATAAGAAAAATATATTTATTAATTTTTTTATATATTCCACGACGTAATCACTATGTACATAGAGAACACGTGTATTGCACGTATAAAAATATATAAATAAAAAACGAGAAAAATGAATTTCTATTTATAAAAAGAATTCGATACATAAAATAAATAAATAATCGATAAACATAGAAAATATCACATGTAGCGGTGGAAAAATATGTAATCGATACGTGTATCGATAGTACGTATAAAACACGTAAAAATATAGAGATTGAAATTCTATATTTGAGTTGACTCAAATAGGATTTTAAGAATATGGAAAATTCATAAATAGTCAGAAAAAAAAATTTGAATTAAAATACATAGTGAAATACGTTACAAATATTATCAGTAACGGTATAAAATACACGTGCGTAACATACGAGGGGCAAAATTGTCATTTCCAATTTTGCTGGGTGTTACAGAAATCGAGATAATTTAGAGTTTTGAAGGTCGAGTGGGGTTGTAGAGAGCATGGCGTCTAAGAGATTTCGAACTGCGGTGGCAAGACAGAGGAGCGTCGGGGCATCGGGAATCGGAAGCTGGAGCTCGGAGGTAGAAGATGGAAAGCTAGGGTTAGGATTTTGAAGGTCAAGTGGGGGTGGAGAGAACAAGGCGTCTAGGGATTTTCGAAGGTCGGGGGCTTGAGGGGATTTCGAAGGCGTCTAGGGTTTCGAAGGTCGAAGGGAGAGAGAGAGCCTTTGGGTTCGAGGGTCTGGAGAGAGAGGGAGAGAGATGATTTAGAGAGTAGGAGGGCCAGATAGAGAGAGGGAGAATGTTAAATGGCTTAACTACCCCCTTCGTTAAATGAGATGAGCGGAAGAAATTCAGGCCATTGGATCAATCCCATGATCAAATTGCACATCCAACGGCTGTGGGAGAAGTTTGCTATTGATCAGTTCGCACCTGATCAGTTCTCTCTCTCTCTCTCTCTCTCTCTCTCTCTCTCTCTCTCTCTCTCTCTGTATATATATATATATATATATATATATATATATATATATATATATATATATATATATATATACGGGAAAAACCTAATGTGACATCATATGGAGTTATGTGCGATATGGTCAATTGTCTTGCTTATAAGTATTCATCCAGTCAACATCATTCTCCAAGTTATTTGTAAGACTGGCAGATAAATATTTGTGTTCTAATTTCGATTTGAGTAGAATTTATTAACATGGCAACCAATTGTTTTCTGAACATTGGTTGGGCCAGATTTTGAATGAATGTTGTGTTATTTTTGTTGAATGGTAACACTAAACTTACGATGAACATAGGGTAATGTACTGAAACTATCCTGAAGTTTCATTAGACCGAGGCGAGTTGAGTTGAACTTGGTTACTTTTGGGGGAAGAGAGTTTTGGCTACTTCAACTTAAATATCGGGCAATTGAGCGTCTAATTTATATATTTGAGTATGATAGTGAATTTCAATGCAGTGATAATTACGTAAATAGTATTTTCAATTTTTTTTTCTTTCTCTTTCTGTACTTGCATACAATTATAACTTAATTGTATGCACGTGTTAACCCGTGACACTGGCCCCTCTACTTCCCACTTCCCACTTCCTGCGTGCTTCCAACTGCAAAACACAAACTTCAAATCATTTTGACTCCAAACTAACGTTGCTAAAATCATACTAACAATATGTTATATTATATAATAGCTTAAAATTGTTTTTTTTGTTTGAAATTTTAGAGTTTGAAAATTTAGACGGGAAAATATATTTTGTGAGAATCAATCTGGACCATTGATTTTGTTGATATTGAATGAGAGCCACTTGATAGCTTTTTTTGTGTTTTATTATATAGATAGTTTCAAATTGTTTTTTTTTGTTTGTGATTTCGGGGTTTGAAATTTTGGGCGGGAAAATGTATTTTGTGAGAATCAATCTAGACCATTGATTTTGTTTATATTGAATGAGAGCCACTTGATAGCTTTCTTTGTGTTTTGTTATATAGATATATATATATGAGACTAAACTAATAACTTTCAAAATATCTAACATAATATTTAACAAAAACAAAATGGAACTAGTAAATCGTTTTACTAAATAATAAATTTATAATATGCTCAAATCTATATTATAAATTACAAAGAAAGCTATCAAGTGGCTCTCATTCAATCTTCCCTAAAATCATTGGCCTAGATTGATTCTCACAAAACATATTTTCCCGCCCAAAAATTTCAAACCCCAAAATTAAATTTTTCCCTCCAAAACTAAAAAACTCATTACTTTATTACTATCTCTCTCTTCTCTCTTTACTTTTTCATATTTCTCTCTTTCTCTCTCTCCCTCTCCCTCTCTCTCCCATTCTTTCTTAACATATTTAGAAATTTAGATTTTAAGATTTTAGGTTTGTAAAATTTTCAGAATTTTTATGTTTTTTTATTGCACATGTTATATTGAAAATAGCAAATATATCTTCAACAAGTTAAATTTCATCATTTTCCACGCTTAAAGTTCTAAGAAGTTGGATTTTACACCCTCATTTATAATTATTTTTCAACATATACTAATAGAAACATGGACTTTTATTTACAACTAATTATTGTCATATTATTCAAACTTGAACTACGTAATTGTTGTTTTACTGTTTACAGAGCTTTTCGTATGTTGTAGCGTTCCGACGACGTGCCGTAGGCACGTGTCCACGGGCAAATCTAGTATTTTACATATCTCCACTATTTTAATGGGAGAGTTTGTCACCAAAAAAACCCCTTTTGTCACAAATAAACTCGTGCATCGTACGCAACTCCAACTCTCCTATTATATTCTTTATTTACTTACCAGTGTATTGCACAAGCAACTCCAACTCTCTCATTAAATTCTTTACTAGTATAATGTACGAGTGATGCACGTCTAAAAAAAGTAAAGTCATCAAATTAAATGAATAAATATTGAATAAGAAAAAAAAGTTTATATTTGAATGTGTTGATTTGGGCTACACGTGCGGTGCACATTTATATTTGCTGGATATAGTTTGGACATGTATTATACGTGTTTATATAATTACAAAGTTAGGGTTTGTTTGTTATAAATCCCAACTCTCCCATTAAAATAGTAGAGATTTACTTTTAAATATATATATTTATTAAAACGTGTATCCAACGGACAACTTTAACTTACATGTCTTTCACTTAAAATATTTATTAAAACGTGCATCGCACAGACAACTCAAACTTACATTATCGCATATACAACTCTAGCTCTAGCTCTTTATATATATATATATATATATATATATATATATATATATATATATATATATATATATATAATAAGACGTGCATCGCAGGTGCAAAATACCAGTGAATTAAAATAAAAAATTAATAACACTTTATAAAAAAGTCACATGTATTACATGTAACAATTATTTAGACCAAACCCAGAATTACAGGAGCGAAGCCAGAATAATTTTGCCCGGAGGGCCAAGAAAAAATCTTATGGCTATATATAGATATAGTAGATTTGCCCGTGGCCACGTGCCTACGGCACGTCTTCAGAACGATACAACATATGAAAAGCCTTGTAAACATTAAATCAACAATTATGTAGCTGAAGTTAGAATAGTATGGCAATAATTAGTTGTAAACAAAATTCCATGTTTCCATTAGTATATGGTGAAAAATAATTATAAATTGGGGTATAAAAGTCCATGTTTTCATATATATATACTAGTATTTTCCACGTGCAATGCACGTTTTGATAAGAGCTGGAGATTCTCAAGTGCAATATATGTATTAAGAAATAGTTTTGGAGTTGGACGTGCGTTGCACGTGATTGGAAAAAATATTTTGAAGGAAAAGCTACAATTTGTACGTACAATGCACGTGTTTATAAGTGAATTTGAGTTGTACATGCAACATATGTGTATGTTTAGGGTTAAAAAAATATTTTAAAATTGTTTTGCACGTGCGTTGCACGTTTTAAATAGGTGAAATTTTATTTATTTGTTTGTTTTTTTTGTAATTAATGAGAGAGTTAGAGTTGCATGTGCAACGCACGGATTTGTATGTTGACAAATGACAACTCCAACTATCCCATTATAATATTAGAAAGATATATATATATATATATATATATATATATATATATATATATATATATATATAGAGAGAGAGAGAGAGAGAGAGAGAGAGAGAGAAATAATTAAATAAATAAAAAATAAATGAGTTATTTTGGGAGGGGGGGTGAATTTGAGTTATGGGGAGAAACTTTTGGGGAAAAATGTGTTTTGTGATGTTAGATCTGGGCCTTTGATTTTGGAAGGATTGAAGGAGAGCCACTTGATAGCGTTCTTTGTGTTTATTATATAGACTAGATTTGCCCGTGGCCACGTGCCTACGACACGTCTTCAGAACGACACAACATATGAAAAGTCTTGTAAACGTAAATCAACAATTATGTAGCTGAAGTTTGAATAGTATGACAATAATTAGTTGTAAATAAAAGTCCATGTTTCCATTAGTATATGGTGAAAAATAATTATACATTGGGGTATAAAAGTCCTTGTTTCCATATATAAATGAATTAGAAATAATATAAATAAATTATTATAAATTGGAGAGAGAGAGCGAGAGAGAGAGAGAGATAATTAAATAAATAAATGAGTTTTTTGGGGGATTTGAATTTGAGTTCTGGGGGGGAATCTTTGGGGGAAAAATATGTTTTGTGAGGTTAGATCTGAGCCTTTGATTTTGGGGGGATTGAATGAGAGCCACTTGATAGCTTTCTTTGTGTTTTATTATACTAGTATTTTTCACGTGCAATGCACGTTTTGATAAGAGTTTGAGAATTTTCATGTGCGATATACATGTTAAGAAATAGTTTTGGAATTGAACGTGCGTTTCACGTAACTGGGAAAAATATTTTGAATAAAATACTACAATTCGTACGTGCAATGCACGTATTTATAAGTAGAATTTGAGTTGCACGTGCAACATATGTGTATGTTTAGTGTTAAAAAAAATTATAAAATTATTTTACACATGCGTTGCACGTTTTAAATAGTTGTAATTTTTTTTAATTTGTTTTTGTTGTAATTAATGGGAGAGTTGGAGTTGCACGTGCAATACACGAGTTTGTATGTTAACAAATGACAACCCCAACTAACCCATTATAAGATTAAAGATAGATATAAAGGGGCGTTTGGTACTAGGATTTTTTTTTGTTTCCTGGAAATCTTAACTTGAGAATTTAGTTTCCCATGTTTAGTATGCTAATTTTTAAATTCAAATTCCCAGGAAATTAACATCCCTAGGAATTTTTTTTGCCACATTTCCCACAAATTTTTTCTCATTGGGGGGGGGGGGGGGGATGGGATTCATAGATTCCTAAGTGCTTGGAAAAATGTTATTTCTTTAAAATTACAATTTTGCCCCTAAAATAAAAAATCATAAACATGGATCTTCATATTTCTTCTTCTTTTTCCTCCCCAATAAACCCATCCCCTCTTTCTCCCCCCAAAATCCGAGCACCCAACTTGTCTGCCGTCGATCCTCGAGCACACCGACCATCTTTCGCGCTGTCGATCCCGAGCCTCTCTCATGCCGTCGATCCCCAAGTACCCCGACCATCTCTCGCGCCTTATAATCCAAAGAAACATGGCCCAGATCTTCTCTGGGGGTGACCGAAAAGAGTTGAAGCTCAGGGTTACAGGACGTATATGGAAGGAGCAGCAGAACCCCGAGTCTGGGGTGTGCATACCTAATCTTTGTAGCTAATAATTCAGATGAACTAATGTATACAAACAACAATCTGAGTTGTTAGTATTGTTGTCGTCTGATATTTAATTTTTAGTTAAAGTTTGTTATGTTCAGGCTTGGTAATTCTCTGTAAGCGTTGTTGGTCGTGGATGCTCGATAAGGAGATCGTTCTTGTGGTTTGGATTGAAACTGAGTTCTTTTGTAAAAATTGAGTGAGTGAGAAGCATTTGTTTGTTTAGATGAGAAATATGTAAAATTTGTAGTTATGTAAAATTAACATTATGTTTCATGGTGTTGGAATGCCAGCAAAAGTTTTGATATCCTGCAAATATATTGTTCTCTTTCAATTTTAAGACATGTTACTACTTAAAATTATTTGTATTTTGTGGCCCAGATTTGCATCATTTTTTTCACTCAGGTATTTCATCAAATAGTTTGTTTTGTTATTTGAGAATGAGAGGGGAATTTTGGATAATAAGATTAAGATTCCTAGGAAATATGTAGCTCAACCAAATATAGGAAATTAAGTTTCCAACTAACATTTCAGAGATGTTTAAGACCTACCAAATATGTTTTATGATTCCTAGGAATCATAAATCACAGAAATCATAAATCTCAAGACTTATGATTCCTAGGAACTAGCATTGGTATCGGGTCGGGTCAGGTCAGGTCCTTCACTACCCGGACCCGGACTCGATCCCCTACGGGTTAAAAAATTGGACCCGGACCCGGACCCATGAGGACTAGGTCCAAGTCCGGATCCGGGTCGAATTAAAATATTCCTACCTGTTCGTGTATGAGCGGGAGTGTGAGCGGCGAGTAGAGGTGGCGAGTGGAGGATTTAGTGTAACGCCCCGCCCCAATGCTCAGACAATTTATAAATACTATGTAGTTCCACTGCCCACCACAGGCTGCCTCTCAAAAGGTGGTTAACCGAATTGGTGACTCTTGATCCTCGGCAATAGTATTTATACTCAAATTATCTTCGCAAATTCCCGATATGGGACTATATTTCTCAACCCTTTCACAAATCCCGTGTAGCAGTCGACTGCTACACACACCAGTCGACTGTACACAGACCAGTCGACTGCTAACCCTAACAGTCGACTGTTCGCTCAAAATCTGGGGTATTACATACACCCCCCCCTTTTAGGAATCAGCGTCCTCGCTGAGCACAGGGCACACATCTCGTGTAGGACCGCCCTTTCTAGCACCCGGCATGCTCCGTGAATAGGCCCGCAGACCCTCGACACACAAACATATGTACCCCACGAATAGGGCCCCCCGCCCCTCGACGTGCAGATACACCCCCACCTGGTGTGTCAAAAGTCGGCTCTGATACCATTTGTAACGCCCCGAATTTCTAATATGAGAACTTAGAAAATACGTGGCACACTCCCAGCGATCACTTCAATGTAAAAATATACATAGCCCAAAAACACAAATCTTTTTATTTCAAATTCTTATTACAATAGTCTTTTTCAATTGCAGCGGAAATACAAACACCTTGAATTAAAATATTCTTTTACAACACTCCTCTTTACAAAATTACACAAGGCTCTATTATACCACCCATAAGCTCTAAGGCTAAACCAAGCATCCAAGCCTCCAACTCTAAGCAACAACCTGCATCATATGAGGCTAGAGTTGAACCCTAACCCCCAAACTAAAGGGGTCAGCCATAAATGGTATGAGTGATATAAACAACAATCATAAATAAACAATAAACATAAATTCTCAAGCAACATGTACTGAACAAAAATACATAAACTGAACATGTAATGTGAAACAAGAAACGATAGGAAGTACATGCTTGGAACCAAGTCGAGAAACAATGCCATCGATCTGATACCCTTCAATCAATCACTCTCAAAATAGTACAGCTCAACTGCACTGCACAGTCGACTGAATAATTGGCCAGTCAACTGTTACTGCCAATACCTGATCATCGGTTATTCTCAATACCACGGTACATGTCCAACGATCAATCACCAATAATGCCATAGATCGGATACCCATATATCCATCTACAAAGACTAAAGATTATATAGGTCGGATACCCGGTATGCAATCACTAACAGTGACTCTTACACCGCAGAACATATCCATCTACAAAGACTAAAGATAATATAGATCGGATACCCGGCATGCAATCACTAACAGTGACTCTTACACCGCAGAACATATCCATCTACAAAGGCTAAAGATAATATAGATCGGATACCCGGCATGCAATCACTAACAGTGACTCTTACACCGCAGAACATATCCATCTACAAACACTAAAGATAATATAGATCGGATACCCGGCATGCAATCACTAACAGTGACTCTTACACCGCAGAACATATCCATCTACAAAGACTAAAGACTTGAAAGGTCATTCGAGTTTATGAAAAACTCAACAGCACCAGTCGACTTATATAGTAATAAGTCGACTGCCCCGAGAACCAATATCCAAGATTATAAACAAGTACAACACCAGTCGACTTGTATAGTAATAAGTCGACTGCCCCTAAAACCAATATCCAAGATTATAACAAGTATTATAAGTTGACTTATAAAACATAAGTAGACTTACCAACAATATAAGATGACTTATAAAAACATAAGTAGACTTACCAACAAGATAAGGTGACTTATAAAAATCATAAGTTGACTTACCAGATCATAAGTAGACTTATAGAAAACATAAGTCGACTTAAAGGAGACATAAGTCGACTTATAAGAACATAAGTCGACTTATAAAAACATAAGTCGACTTACCAGAGAGAAATTCCAGAAATCTTTAAGAAAATATTCTAAGTGTCATAAGGTGACTTGCAAAGTCATAAGTCGACTTAAACTACAATATAAGTCGACTTAAAAGGTCATAAGTCGACTTACCAGAGAAAAATCTAAGATAACTTGAAAAATAAATTCTAAGTGTACCAGTCGACTGAAAAGGGTCTAAGTCGACTGTCCAGAACGGATTTTCAAGAAAAACTAAAGATACAGCAGCAGGGTCTTACCAGTCGACTAAAAAGTCTACCAGTCGACTGTCGGCCTTCAGTCTGCAAGGTTTTGGTTGTTCATGATAATCAAAATTAGGGTTTTCCAAAAGCAATTGTTGTTTACTAAAATAATTTGTATTTAGATAAAACTGACAATCTCAAATAATCCTCATTTCCTCAAATCAACCATTATCTCAAAACTTAATTCTCATGTTCTTAACTCCTAATTCTTCCATCAGGATTTCTCAATACTAAATATCCTCCAAAACTCACAACCAAATCTGATTTGTAATCACAAGATCCAGATGTTCAATTATCCAATTCCTTATTATCATAACCATACTCAAATCTTAACATGTTCTCAAGCAATGAAGAATTTGTCAATCGAAATCTACTAATCTTTTATGGATTTCATATGCATAACATAAATGACAACTATTGTATCGATCACATACAAGATACAATAATATTGAAACAAAACAACACAAAATCATTCACATGGATCAATCAACAAAACAAAGTTCATATCACAAAACAAAACAAACAAAACAATATCACTCACCTGTTGAATCAAGAAAATCCACGAAAAGCCTTCCTTTGCTAGATCCAAAAACTTCTTCTTCAATCACCAAGAAATAAAATAACGAGATCTGAGTTGTGCAGCGAATGACGGTTGCAAACTCTCTTATATAGGCCGGGAATATCATTTTTAGGGTTTAGGAATACCTTTGCAAAATAGTCCTTTCAAAACATAATTTTACATATATAGTTCTTATCCTTGGAAATTCAATAAAACCATTTAACTTAGGATTTAATAGTAAAATACACTCATTAATCCCAATTGGTACAGTTCAAAACGTCCGGAAAACATATTTTGCATTTCAACCCCTAAAAATGTCAATTTTGCGAAAAGGTCCTTCTTTTATCAAAAATTGCAAATAGATCAAATTAATTTCAGAAAAATCTGTAAAAATAGTAAATAAATCCCAAATATTAAATAATGATTTTTCATAAAGAAAACTAAATTTTTCAAACATCTCAAAAGTCATTTGCACATGTTTTGCATGTGTTCAAAAGATAAATCTTTTAGAAAATATTTATTAAATCCTCAAAATTCATTTAAATTCATTTTCAAATAATTAAAATAATATTTGAAAATGCGGGGTTCTACATCACTCCCTCCTTAGAAGAGTTCTGTCCTCAGAACTACGGCTAATGAGGTCCGAACAATTCACTAACAATGATTGAAAACTCATGGGTAGAAACATAAATCTTGGGGAATTCAGTCACACCAAAGAATGCATTCCAACCAAAACAAATACATCATACATAAGAAACAAAATCATGCAAGGAATTCAGAAAATCAAACTTCCGCTGTGCGACTCTGATAAAGCCACGCTGCAACAACTACTGAACTCCTGCATCCACATCTGGCCTTCCACATCTGCTTCATCCTTCCGAGAATCAGTGGCCACTCCCTCCTTAGAAAGAACATGACTAAGGATAGCCACCTCAAGACCTTGCTTGGAAACACCTCAAGATCCACACTAAGACTAGCAATAATTGGGCGATACAATTGTATGCAAGAAAATAGTATCAAATAAAACTTTGTCTTTATTCCTTTAAATCCAAATAACTTGTTACATGAAGAAAATACTCAATCTTCAATTATTTCCAAAATAAAGTTTTACTTAATACAAAAGAATAAATTCCTGCACGCACACAGATCATACTCCTGGATTGCCCGCATCCTCTTCGGTTTATGCGAACACTCGCCCCTGCTTCGGATCCTTGTCTTTCCCTGCATTCTCTTTCTTCAGCTATGGACATAGTTGCCGAATATGCCCTTCTTGGCCACAATGAAAACAAGTTTGCTTTGCCAATTTCGGACATGCTGACCTGTAATGACCTGCCTGCTTGCAGTAAAAACAAGTCACTTCTTTAGTTGTTGGTGCCTTCTGCACTGGATCATTAGGCTTGCTCTGCTTCACTGGGAATTTCTTCTCATCCTGGTCATCTGCTGGCCTCTTCTTCTTGTTCCAGGTCTCTTGCTTTACTTGGGACTGGTCCATATCTTCCTCGGTCATAGCTGCTCTCCTGACCAGCTTGTCGAATCTTCTGATGCTCAACGGAACCATCCTTGACCTCAAGTTTGGCCTCAAGCCCTGCTCAAACTTTTTGGCCTTCTTTGCCTCGTCGACAACTAACTCTGGCGCATACCGCGAAAGCTGAGCAAATTTAGTGTCATACTCCCCCACGGTCATGCTACCCTGAACATCAAGAGGGAAGAAGCGATCTCTGAACTCCTCCAGAAAAGCTTTCCAAGTCAAATGCTGATCTCCCAGAGTCATCTTCAGCTACTCCCACCAGACACTAGCATCCTTCTCTAGCTGCATCGAAGCTAACTTCACCTTGCGGGCTGCCGAAGTCTCCGACACTTCAAAGATCGTCTGCATCTTCCTAATCCAGTCATCTGCCGCGGTTGGATCAGCTTGCCCCTCAAAGACTGGTGGCCTCATCCTCTTAAAGGATTCAATCTGCTTGATAGGGTCGGCATTGACCAAACCCTGACCAGTTCCATGATTTGGCGGCGGATTCTGCTGCTGAGCCTACTGTTGTGCCAAGTTGAATGCCATCAGCGCATTCAGGGTCTGATATACCTTGGCGAATTCAGCCTCAAGGTCAATTCCCGCTCCTCGAGAACTACCAGATCCGTCCTTATTGTTGCCTCCATTCCTGCCCCTGGGTGCAACCATTTTGAATACTGCAAAACGAGAGAAAAGTTAGAGCATCACACAATTCGTACTCAAATCAATACCCTATGGCAAAACTATAATCATGCCCCAAGCCAAACATCATGTTTTAACTCTATGTGATACTCACACTCTAATGTCCACACCTAGGTACTCACTCTCTAGTGTCCACACCTAGGTTGGTTTTCATACTATGTCTATTATTACTATTGAAGCATGCTCTGATACCACTTCTGTGGCGTCCCGACCCAATGCTCAGACAATTTATAAATACTATGTAGTTCCACTGCCCACCACAGGCTGCCTCTCAAAAGGTGGTTAACCGAATTGGTGACTCTTGATCCTCGGCAATAGTATTTATACTCAAATTATCTTCGCAAATTCCCGATATGGGACTATATTTCTCAACCCTTTCACAAATCCCATGTAGCAGTCGACTGCTACACACACCAGTCGACTGTACACAGACCAGTCGACTGCTAACCCTAACAGTCGACTGTTCGTTCAAGATCTGGGGTATTACATTTAGAATAGAGGAGAGAAGAAAAAGGCATGAGTTTTGAGTTTGGAAGAGGAAGATTTAGAATTGAGGAAGAAGGAGGGGAGGGATGAGGATAAAATATTCATTTTTATGTTGATTTTTTGGGTTTTTTTTAAACGGTTCCGGGTCCAGATCTGGGTCGGGTATCTTTTGAGCGGACCCAGACTTGAAAGTACAACAGGTCTCATTTTAGGACCCGGACCCGAATCCGAATAGGACAGGTCGGTTCTGGTCCAATGCCGGGTCCAGATCGGGTCCGGGTCGGATCCGGATTTCGGGTATTTATACCAATGCTACTAGGAACAAAAAAAAAATCCTTGTACCAAACGCCCCTTAAGGGTAAGAGTTTTTTTTCATAAATTCTAGGGTAACCAAACCTAAGGATGGCATTCGGGTCAAACGGGCCGGGCCGGGCCGGGCCGGACCCGTCCGGGTTGGATGTTGACTTGGGCAGGTTCGGATCGGGCTTAACCGGGCGTCGGGCCGGGTCGAAAAGTGGAAATGGCGACCTGCCCAACCTGTGAACTCTTTCGGGTCCAACCCGGGTCGGGTCGGGTCGGGTCGGGTCGCGGGTTGGCCCATTTAGATAGGTTTTTTTTAAAAAAAATCTTAAAATAATAATAATAATAATAATAATAATAATAATAATAATAATAATAAACATTAAAAATCGCAATAATAATAATAAGATTGAAAGAGTGAAATTACCAAAAAATATTGAAATATTATTCATATGATTTCAAGTTATACAAGTTTTACAATTTCTAATATGAAATAAAGAATTCATAAATTTGTTTTATACACTAACATTTTTCTTATATACAATTTCAATTTACTTTAATTTTTCTAATTTGAAATAACAAGCACAAATTTAATACAATTTTTTTATCTATTTACAATTATCTTCAAGTTGATGGCCTTCAATCTTGAATTCTTCATTTTGGTTGCTATATTGTTGTTGTTGTTGTTGTTGTTGTTGTTGTTGTTGTTGTTATTCCGGCGAGTTGCTCCTACTTGTGGACGTAGATAATGCTTTCCCTTGTGTCCTATCTTCAGCCTTCAGCCAGTCTTCTGTGCAAACGAGCATCTTTAACGAGTCGGGCTTCAAGCAATTCCTGTAATCAGTTAGAATCCTGCCACTTGAAGAAAATGTACTTTCAGAAGCAACTGTAGAGACAGGAGGAGTTAGTCGATCTTTAGCCATATATTTAAGAATACTATAAGTGTATTCATGGTCTTTCCACCATTGTAAGATATCTAGTGAAGAAGTAAAAGACTCAGAATCTTGTTGATTATACCAATGTAATTCATTTGGTTGATTAGTCCTAAGTTTTTTGATTGAATTTCTCCAAGTAAATTAAATATTCTATCATCAAATTTACTCTTACCCTTACCTTTGGAAGTCGCAGAAGAAGAACTAATTACAAAAGTTGTACTACTAGAAGTAAAAGATCTATCGTAATAACCATACAAGTTATTTAATGTAGATTCAAATTTAACTAAAGAAGAAGCGCAATCAATTTCTATTTCTACATTTTTTCCAAGTAATGCAAAAAATATTTCAATCAAACTCTTCGTACCTTCTAACTTGATACGAGAATCCATAACGCTAACAACACAAAACAACATAGGAGGAGGATTAAAATACTTCAAAAAAAAATTGTATGCAGGTTTTACAATATCACCAACAAAAGCATCATTTAACATTTCGTTAAATGTTTGCATCATAGTAACTATTGAAATAAAAATGCTACTAGAAGTAGATTCATATGATTTTGAAAATTTTAAAGTTACGGTTTTAAAAGGTTCTAAAAATTTCAACAAAGATTCGGCATAAAACCAATCGGTGGGAGTCATTTCAAAATTTGGCATATTTTTTGCGATACAAAAATCATTGACAACTGTTTTATATTCAGTAATAACATGTAGTAAATCAAAAGTAGAGTTCCATCAGTGTTTAACATCCTTTGGAAATCTTCTAAAAGGTACATTTGAAATCCAAGACCAATTTTTCCATTCTTGAAATACGTTAGGACTTAATGCAATAAAATATACACAGTTTCTAATTTTAAGTATATATAGATCGGCTATTTTTAATGCATCTTGAACACATAAATTTAAAATACGACATACACATCTAATATGAAAAATATTGTCTGATGGAGGGTTTAATGCGGATTTTAAAGTAGTAATTGATGCATTGTTGTTAGATGCATTATCAAAACTAATATACATAATTTTATCACGAATATGAAAAATATCACAAATTTCTAAAATACGGTTTGCTATTTCAGCGCCACTATGGGGATATGGCAACGTGGCAAGTGATATGATTCTCTTTTGAAGAATCCAATCATTGTCGATCCATGACAGGTTATTCCCATCATTGGAATATTGTTGACACCCGTCCAACAATCCGAAGTTAAACTAACTCTACAAGTTAAACTCCATAAAATTGCCATCAAAGCATCCCTTATTTCATTGTACATTTTAAAACAATCCGATTTGTAAGTATTTCTCGGGATTCTTCTAAAATGAGGATTTAAGACCGTTTGATTAAAATTTTCCAAGTCCCTACTCTCGGGATAGGAAAATGGTAACTCTTCCTTTATTACTAATCAGATAATTTCCCGATGAACAAGATCGGGATCGTAAGGATGGCTATCAACTAGACCGGTCCTAGGGTGGATTTTTTATTGGCCGGGTAGGTCAACAAGAAGGTCTTTATGGTTATTTTGGATGTGTCTACTAATCGTACCGGTGCCATCACCCCTCTTGAATTTGTATACCTTCGAACATGTTTTACAAACTTTTAAACCTATACCCGGAGTTTCTTCGTCTGGAATAAAATTGTAAAATTTATGCCAATCACTACTTTTCCCTCTACTTTTTCTACCACTACGGGATTGTGTTGTTTCAGTTGATTGGTTGGTTGTTGTTGTTCTTCTTCTAATTGTATGTCTCCTACAACCTCATCGTGTGTACCCCATTGTTGGATAGGAGGATCATGGTACTCTTCTGCAGGCTCACTAATTGGGACAATTGGTGGCCTATGGGAAGTGCCGATGGAATCTTGTCCACTTTGGCTACGACCGCTACCGCGTGATCTAGACATAATGTAGTAATGTATGTAAAAATAAAACTATACAATGTAGGAGCGATGAGTTACAAAAAAATCTAGAAAACAAGAGGGTTGAGAAAGAGAAGATCAAAAAACCAACAAACAGTTAAGATACAAAAAATTATAACTACAACAAAAATTAAATAAGAAGAAGAGAGGTATGAAATTTTGATACCATTCACCGTGGATACGCGTATATAAAAAAATCTGTGAAAATAAGAATAGAAGTAGAAGTAGAAATCTTCAAATTCGGAATTGAAGAGTTGAGGAGAGCTTGGAGGAGAGTTGAAGACTTGATCACTTGGAGTTGGACGAGAGTTAAAGAGTTGAAGACGTTGTTGAATTTTGATTTCGATACGATCGGAATTTGATCGTGTATATGCCTTGAAGACTTGTTTGTTCAATACTTCAATTGTTCACAAATTGCTTAGAAATGAGTAATAATAGTAGAGAGAGTAAGAGAGTAAGATGTGAATTTTTTGATGGGGTTTTCGGGGGTATTTATAGGGTAAAAAAAAAACCCAAAAAAGGCTCTAAGAGTCGTTTTGGCTCTCTGTTCTACAGTGCCGCCTAAGTGCCCAACGGCAGCCTCTTGCGACCCGTTGGACCCGTGGGTCAATGGTCGACCCGGGGCGGGTCGACCGTTTGACCCATTTTGGTCAAACAGTTCGCAACTCGCGGGTCGACCCGCGGGTTGGCGGGCGGGTTGGGAAAATTTTAGCGGGTTCGCGGGCCGGGTTCGGCGGGTTCAATTTGCTATTTACGAGACCCGGGTCGACCCGTTACTGTTCACGGGTTCGACCCGAACTACAGTTTCGCAGGCCGGATTATACGAGTGGATCGCAGGCGGGTCGGCAGTTGACCCGGCCCATTTGCCATCCCTAAGAGCATATATAGTCGTGGGCTAAAAACCCAAAATTTGGAAAATTTTCAAAAAAACGAGCTGTAGTCGTCGTCCAAATACCCAAATTTTGGGTGTACGAGGAACAGTGCGTGGCCAAATATAGCAGACGATTTGGCCGAATGCAAAATATAGCGAACGAACTATTTTCTTTCGTCCGTCAGAATTGACGAACGATTAAATTTCGTCTCGCAGGTGAGACAAAGGGTTAAATAAAAAAAAAGAAGGGACGGACGATTATACATCGTCAATCTTAACGGACGAAAGATAATCTCTCGTCCCAGGTATTTTTCCATTTTTTTTGTTGTCTTTTAGTGCTCTAAAAAAAAATTTTAAAAAAAAGAATGGGACGGTTGATTATACCCCGTCAATTTCATTGGACGGGGCATAATCTCCCGTCCGTGAATTTTTTTCATTTTTTTTTTGTCTTTTAGTGCACTCAAAGACAAAAAAAAAAAAATTAAAAAAAAAACTGGGACGGTTGATTATACCCCGTCAATTTCATTGGACGGGGCATAATCTCCCGTCCAAGTATTTTTCCCCTTTTTTTTTGTTTTTTTTGTTTACTGTAGCTTTTTGTCTTTTAGCGTTAAAATTTTTTTTTTTTAAAAAAAAAATAAAACTTAGGGACGGACGATTATACCTCGTCATTCTAAATGGACGAGTAATAATCTCTCGTTCGGCTATTTTTTAACTTCAAACGACTGCGGCAACATTCTCTTTTTCCTATTTCCTATTTGCTATTTACTCCAAATTTGGCATGAACAACTACAGGTGCTCTAATCAAACTATAAAATTTAATTTTTTTAAGGAATAAATTATAATATTTTGAAGTTTGTTTGAAATTTTCAACAGTACGAAAGGGGTTTAAAAAATTTGGGTGGGGGACCACACTGGCCTCAAGTGGGGACGTCGAGCCCGAGGTGTCGCAGCGTTTCATGCTCTCTAGAAAGAATCGTATTAATCCTCAATTAATTACTACAAACACACCAATCAAAGCATATACACACACCACCTCACCGTGCGGAATCTATCGATCCGTCCATCTGCCAAGCTCGCATCCGAAAGCATAATCGAACTAGCAATACCAATCCTCACCGTGTTGTAATAGGTATACGTTGTTTTCTCGATTAGCCAGTTACCAAGCACATCTACTCTATCTGTTATGTCCTATATAAAGAGGACGGGTGATAGGCCAATGAACCACATCAATCAATCATTTACTCTTTGGAATAGTTTGAAATTTGAAACCATGAACCCTTTCGGCCATCACCACCACCACAACGGCAATGACCAGGAGCCGCGATACCCGGCTTCTCAGCCGCAGCAGCACACGGTGAGGATCATGACCAAGGCGGAGGAGAACTACTCCCTCACCATTAGGAATGGGGAGGTTGTGCTCGCCCCGGCCAATCCCCGTGACGAGTATCAGGTATATATACTTTATTTTATTTGACATAAGCTCGTACGCACTAACTGCTCACCAGAGCGAGGTTAAATTTAGATATCTGAAAGTTTCGTACACGATCTCCTAGAAATAAGTTGGTTTTTTTTATATTTAATTTTCTTATTTTGGGATCACCTTGAAAAATGCCAAAGTGTCAGAGAGTTCATGCTACTCCATATGAGTTGTGATCTGTTCGATTAAATTCTTAATTTTGTTTTCGGTTGCTGTACATTACGCCCTTCATAATTTTACAGAATTTATGAGCTGTTAAAAGATATATAGTCCTCTCATCAAAGAGGACAAGTTAGTCCGTAAATCTGTAATTATCTTGAGTTCAGTATTCTTAACCTGCTCCTGTAAATTCCATCTTTACTATTATTGGGTATGTTTTACAGACTTAAGTTAGGACAACTGTAATTTTAGAAAACTCTAGTTATCAAAACTTTGACATATTTATGACTTATTTTGAGTTAAATTACAGGTCATCTTATCTAAATGATAAGAAAATTATAATTATATCTCTTACCTAAATTTCTTTACCCTTGAAAATAACTTTAAGATGATAGCCAAAGTTAGCATACATGCCACCTCCAAATTTAACATAATTATTATCTTAAATTTGTCCCCAAACAGGTCTTCGTGATTAGGAAATCAAGAACAGGTTAAACCCTCGAAACCCATCTCTTAACTAAGCTCTTGCCAGATGGAGAGTTTCGATGTTTCTTATTTTATGTGCTTTCTTTTTTACCTTATTTCTTGGGAAAATTAGTATTTTTTTTTCCTGTCATTTTTCTTTTTGTTCTTTTTTTCTTGAGAAATGCTCCACTATAGTATTTCTCTATATTAGCTGCAACATATTGATCCGGTGCATTTTGATCCCTTGATTATCATCAAGATTTCGTGGTCGTTGACTTGGTCAAGGACCATAGGAGCACTGCTCTTGACTAGTTTTTTTTTCTTTAGTCTGTGCTTTCACTACATTGACTAAAGTCTCTAATGTTTTGTGCTTTTCCCTGTGTTATCGTTAGCACTGGATTAAGGAACTGAGGCACAGTACAATTGTGAAGGATGAAGAAGGCTTTCCAAGCTTTGCCCTTGTGAACAAAGTTACTGGTCAGGCTATCAAGCACTCTATTGGACCACACCACCCTGTAAGTTACCAACTCAACTTAATTTAAAACTAACAGAACATTTATTTTTGTTTGTTTAAGGTCTTTAATAGGGGTGGAACATAATAAGGATGTCAGTTGTGACTTTGTTGTTGATCAGTTGAGTCTAGTCCGGTAGGGTACACCAACCCTGAGCGATTCGAGATGTAATAAATAATTAATTAACTTAATAAAATAAGGACAAGCACTAGATGATGATATGATAAAATGAGAATATGGGTTATGGACCTCAGTATGGCTCGCGGTGTGGGATATTTTCGAAGATTCTTAGGTGTCAGTGAAATAGTCTTCGAAATTATCTTTGGATGTATTGGTAGATTCTTGACACATTGAGAGTCCACAAATTACTAGCTAACCATCTATTTTCTTAATGAATTAACCATGTAGATGTTGACAACTTTGATAATTACCAAAATACCCCCAACTTGCTCATTTAGTATGGGTAAAAGGGATATGAGCAACTTGCTTATTTAGTAAATGGGCAATTGATTATGTGGCATGCATGTGATACATTGGACAACTAACCCTTTTATGACTTTTCCAATCACATGTATGCCACATCATCAATTGCTTATTTACTTAATGAGCAAGTTGCTCATACCCCTTTTTCCCTATATACATATATATACAGCTGTATTCCCGCCGTATCCCGTATCTTACTTTTTTGAAAATTGTTGTATTCCCTATACTCATGTCTCTGTACGCGTATCGCCGTACCCGTTCGGTGCTTTATAGATCAACATCATAAGAAAAAACTTCAACCATACTATAAAATAAAGCAATCAATTTCTTTGTACTATCTAACTTGATACGAGGATCCGTTATACTTGTAACACAATACAACATAGGAAGAGAGAATATTTCATTATATATTTTTTAAAGCGGGAACAACTGTCGGAGGATCTACCCCACTACCCATCACAAGCAATAGAAATTCCAAGACTTAGATGAATCAAGAACAAGTCACCATAATATATGCAAAATCTCGCAAGAACACAATCAATAAGCAAAGATAACCAATACTTCTTATTCCCCAAGAAATACAAAGATTACAAAAAAGATTACAACTCTCAATCTCTCTCTCACCTTTGAAACACTCGGCACAATCTACTCTTGAAATTGAACAATGATAACGACTCACCCTTGATTACACAGATTGAAGTTTTAGATCCACACAAACCCTAGAGTCTACGGCCATATATATAGCCTCCAAGTAAACCCTAAAAGATAAATACAAATCTAGCCATTGGGCCTTTAAACTCGTAAGCCCAAAAACAATCAACCGTCGAAGTCAGTCGCCTAACTCCCCAAGGTCGGTCGACCGCAACGTGTAAGTCCAGACCCGAGAGCTAATTGGTCGACTGCAATCCCAAGGTTGGTCGACCGTGCTTTCCCCTCCTGGACCTTACACTCGAAGAACTCTTCAGACTGCATTCTTCTACTTGCTGCTTGTCTTCTTTTGCTTCTTTATCTCATCCGCTTCTTCTCCAACTTCAAGTACTCAGTGCCTACGTGTATTTGAGGCCACAATTCCTAACAACAACAATTGAGCTAGTTTAAGTGTCATAAATCATTTGTTGAAAAGTTTTCACCATGCTACCTATTGAAAATATATTATGATAGTTTACACATGCCAGCAGAAAAAAAGGTAAATAAATAAATAAACTCTTTGGCTTCAATGTGTAATTACCGTTCTTGTAAATGTGATTTCTTAAGGCTTACTTGCAGCTCGCTTAATTTTAATAGCTTCAGTCTGACAGTAGACCTACAGTAATAGATTCTTCAAAATTTGAACCTCTTTTTTCAAATCCAATTTCAGGTTAGATTGGTGCCTTATAATCCTGACTATCTTGATGAATCAGTGCTCTGGAGTGAGAGCAAGGATTTGGGTGATGGCTTCCGCTGCATCAGGATGGTAAACAATATTCGCTTGAACTTTGATGCTTTCCATGGTGACGAGGACCATGGCGGGGTCCATGATGGGACCAGCGTTGTGCTTTATGAATGGTTCAAGGGGAAGAACCAGCGGTGGAAGATTGTTCCCTATGGTAAAAGCTCACTTTCATTTTCCATAATTATCTGAAATATCTTGTTATTAGCTTGTCTTCTTAATCTATATCTTTTAATTAAGGTCAAGATCTTGCTATGAATGTGCTGCCACCAACTAGGAATCCAACAGTGAGGGTGTATACGAAAGCAGCTCAGGATTACTCACTCACTGTTAGAAATGGGGAAGTTGTTCTTGCACCGGCTAACCCTAGGGATGAGTATCAGGTAGAAGTCTTGCTTTCCCATTTTTTAAACCTGTAACATATGTTGTTGCCATTTTTCTTATTGAACATTTATATGTTAAGTTTGTTCTCAAAGTAAAATAGCCCACCATGTCTGTTGTGTGAACTGATTGAGCCTCTCAAATAAAAAAGAATTTAGTTAACAGGGTAAGGAAAATAAATTACAGACAATAACTATCACTTCGAAGATCAGAACTGAATCATCCCTCAACTCAGAATTGATACTAAACAAGAATGCAGCATGCTTTCTATGAATCAACTTATATTTTATTATTCTATTTGTTTCTATCAGTCTTCTTAGTTGAATACTTCTTATTAGGTTCACCAATATCTGCTAATATCTGCTGTCTTGTATCTGCCCCTATAGAACAAAATTTCATAAAATTACTCTACAGGACAACAATCTGTGTACTTATATTTTATTTTATGTTTGGTTTGTAACTGAAGTTCCCATCCATTTCAGATGAAGATTACTTGTAAGGACTGTTTTAGAGTGGCAGTATCAAACATTGGCTTTACTATCTCTAATAGCCACCTCATTCTACCCTCCCCTGTATTTTAATTTGCTTCTAATAATCTGCCAATTTCTTTAGCTGATTTGTTTTACTTACAATATATGTTTTAGCACTGGTTCAAAGACTTGCGCTACAGTACAACAGTGAAGGATGAGGAAGGTTTCCCAAGCTTTGCTCTTATAAACAAAGTCACTGGCCAAGCTCTGAAGCATTCACTTGGAGCACACAATCCTGTAAGTTAAATCCAATCCAAAATACCATTCACTTCCTCTACAGTCTGTCTTACTACTTTGTAGCAGGATATACATTATGGATTAGTGTTGGTCTGCTTTTGTACTGTAATATTTCTACTTTTTATTTATAGATTTGGGAGTACGAACTTAATTTTTTTTCTCATTGATGATGAACTGAACAATAATTTACTTGTGTTTTGTTAGATCGTCATAGCCATATACTAGTTTGCTTTTACATATACCTGGAACATTGTCGTTACATTGTCGTTATATTGACAAGGATATCTAAATCCTGTTATTTTAGAAGCTTATATATTTGTGTACATCATATCTTTCTATTTGTATTTATCAGTCATAAGTTATAATAAACAAAGTAGTATACCTAATCAAGTACTACATTAAACAAGTTATTTTAGCTCAAGTAAAAATAGCAGAATCCTACATTTGTTCATTGTCGAAAAGTATCTTCTCTAAATTGTCTTTGTCCATCATACTCATCAATCTTGTAGGTTCGGTTGGTACCATACAATCCAGACTTCCTCGATGAGTCCATCCTCTGGTCTGAGAGCAAGGACTTGGGCGATGGCTTCCGCTGCATTAGGATGGTGAACAACATTCGTCTGAACTTTGATGCTTTCCATGGTGACGTGGATCATGGTGGGGTTCATGATGGGACTACTGTCGTGCTCTACGAGTGGTTCAAGGGCAACAACCAGAGGTGGAAGATTGCTCCATATTACTGTAAGTATTCATTTTTTTTATATATCAAAATTATAACAAGCTCCAATTTGATTTCTTAGGGCTTCTGGTCTTATTCACTATCCTTTCGTATTGCAGGATGAACTTGATGGAGGTTACCTATGGGCTATATCAATAATAAAGTTGTGCCTTGCAGTTGAATTGTCTAATCTATGTTTTTGCAATGAGTGGCTGAGTGGAATTTGAACCTCTGAATTTACCTGTATGCTATATTATAATTATCCTTGTGGTTTGGACTTATGCTAAATATCTTGTTAGAAATTTTGAGAGATAATAACAATAGAAATTAGTGTTAATATTATAGACTAAGGCGTTTGAGATATAGGTATCAAGATTGGAATACCTAGACTACTATCACAAGCCAGTATTTATAGGATAAATATTGGTTTGGGTACTGGGTTCTTAATCCACTCAACATGTGTTCTGATATTTATACAATTAGTACGTATAATATACATGTTACCCTTAGAATAATATTACTATTTATATAGTGAGAATATACCTATATATCCAACATGTCTTTGGCCTCTTCATTTATCTTTGCCCATCAGTATTACGTACATTCTGGTTGAGTAGCACTCTATGCAGCAGAAAGCTGTGTATGATCAGGTATTTCTGATTTTAAATGAAGCTTCGGTTTAAGGAGTGGAAATTCTATCTAGGGTTTGGAGGGTTCTAAGAAGTTCATTATGTTAATGAGACCTTGGGTACTACATTAAGGTTTAGTAGATGATTTGTGCTGGGAAGATGGGTATTACACATCCATGGGTACTTGAATTGTCCAATTACCGTTCTTGGATGTGTAGTACGCGAAACATTTATGCTTGGAGGGCACTTCATATTTTGATGGTTATAAATAGGGGTGGCATTAGGGCCGGTCAGGCCAGGAACTGGACTGGCCTGCCTGACCTCCGAAATCCGGCCAACTTGATCCAAAATTATTTGGGAGACCGGGCTTGGCCGGGCCCCACTTTTAGCTCAAAAGCTTGCAATGGGCCCAACCTGGCTCGAACTAGGATCAGGTTGAACTGGCTCGGTCCGGTCTGGGGTCGAATTGCAGGCTGACTGTTGTGTGCTTTTTTTGGATTAAAAAAACAGATTTAAATAGTTACAAAAATACCCCCAACGGATATGTAAGCTGCTAGTTTTTGGGGGGTATTTTGGGAAATCCAAAAAATACATACTTTATATATACAACTTCATTTTATTTATTTCTCTTCACAAATTCACTCAACTTTATTCTCTCTCAACAAATCAGCAATAAACAACAACAATAATTGCAAGGATCAACATCAACAACTTCAACAACATCAACAATAAGAATTGTAAGGATCATCATCAACAACAAGCTCTCAACACTCTCTACTCTATTTCTTCTAACATACATTGTACACTCATACGGTATTTTTGTATTTGTTTAATTTTTAGAATTAGTATTATTCTCATATCTTTTTTTATTAGATTGTAGTAGTAAATATATTACTTGTCATTACTCTCATTTTGTGTTTTGTTGTACTCCTTATTATTTTTAGATTTTTTTAAAAAACATACATTAGTTAATCTCTTAATCGTTGTTGTTTTATTGATCTCACTCATCTTGTTTTTTAGATTTTGTTTAATAACATACACTAGTTCATACTTGTTTTGTAGAATTGTTTAGTTTTCTTTACATGTATTGTATGATTTTTTTTAGAACATTATTATTTCATAATTTGAATTTTGTTTTTGTTTTTGTTTTTTTTTTGAATTTTCTCTTCTTAGTTCTAGATTTTTTTTTTTCTCCGAACATACAGTAACCTCTGTTTCCGATTATACGGATTTTCATTTCTTTTCTTTATTTTCCTTGTATTCTTGTATTTCAATTTTCGTATAAAGTCTTTCCTTGCATTTAAATTCTTTTGAATCTTCTACTGAAACCCATCCTAATATTTATTTAAAACCCAAATTCATATTCAAGACTATAATCTTCTTTTCTCTTCTTTTTATTTATTTATTTTGAAGTCTGATATGGGTCAGATGACGTGGCCTTTCTTAGGCCACCAGATCCCCTAAAAAACCGTTCACCCCTGATCTTCAGATCTGCCCTAAGCCCCATGGGCTTCTGCCACGTCAGGCTCACAGGCAAGCGTGTCCAGACCCGGCCCAAATAGGATCCAGACCCGTTTGACATGCTTATAAATACCAGGCCCTCTCCCCCCTTTGCAAGGTAATCAATCTTTTCCCTCTAAAAACTCCAGCTACTGTTCTTTCCAGTAACTGACTACATCGTCAGAGGGCCTATCATCGGGATCAACCCCGGTGTTCCTAGGTCGAGTGCAGGTACACGAGACCGAGCTGAGCCACCCAGATCCGAGCCGAGCATCAGTTGTCCACTCCATTCTTCCTCCTCCTGGGCCGTCCCTCAGCCGAGGGTCGGGCGTATCGCCGGTACCGAGACTTTCACTAAATAACAAATTGAGAGAACTCACACCTGGTGCAGCCACCCCCAAAAATAAACTGCATCAGGTTGGCACCGTCTGTGGAAATCCTCGGTATTGACCCTAGCCCGACCCGCACATTGACGGCATCCCCTCAATCCGACCTTCAAAATGACACCCAAGGCCAGAAAAGCTGTCACCTCTACACATCGCCTGGACGCTCCTCTCCTTCTGCCGACACTCATGGATCTAACCATCCGAGGATCAATGGCTAACCCGGGCCGGGCGCTTCTTGGTCGGATGCGATTAACCTACGTCGACAGATCCAGAACCAACAAGCCAGCCGAACGAGGGGAGGGAGCCGAACCATCCCAGGCACCCTTCCCGAAGGTGGGAGCCGGAGCTCAGTCGTGCCGACCGAAGGCCGCCACCCCAACGCGACCCAGCTAGACAAGTTCCAGTCACCTTTCTCGAGTTCCAAGACTTTCGGAACGATCCTGCATGCCATCTTAGGGATCCCCGTGAACGAGATGCTCCACCGGTCTCACTCTTGGTCGACGCCAAAGCCAGCGAGTCTCGCGGCCTAACCCGCCCGCCAGAACAAGACGAGGATTTCTTGCGACATCTACAGGAAATGGAGAACCGCCTCGACCACTTCGGCGAGGGTGACTCGAGGGCGGCCCCGGCTCATAGGCCGACCCGACCTCCTTTCTCCGCCGCAATCTTACAAGCAGAAATACCCCGAAATTTCTGGTCTCCTCAATTTGAGACCTATGACGGCGAGGGTGATCTCCAATTCGAGACCTATAACGGCGAGGGTTGATCCTGCTGATCACTTGGAGGGTTTCAAACCCTCATGATGATTCACAGCCCATCAGATCACCTCCTATGTCGTGCCTTCCCTGCCATCCTCCGGGGTTCGGCTCGGAAATGGTTCTCAAAGCTCGTCCCTAGCTCGATCAACTCATTCGACCAGTTGGAGGCCAACTTTCTTGCCCACTTTGTGACCAGCAGGAAGGCCGAGAAGACGAGCGCGTCCCTATTGGGCCTTCGACAGAAGGAGGGGGAGCCACTCCGACAGTTCGTCCGGAGGTTCACCACTGAGGTAAGGTCTGTCTTCTCCCTCGACGCTGGGGTTGCCTCCACAGCCTTCCGGCACAACGTCCTACACAGCCAGCTGAAGGCGTCCTTGGCAAAGAAGCCTCCGCTCGACTTTCCTGACCTGCTCAATTGGGTCAAGAAATACATCCGAGCCGAAGAGGCCCTAAATCCCGTGGATGCCAAAGAGGTTCCAGGGAAGGAAAAGCGAAAGGCCGACGAGGCCGAGCCAACCAAGAAGGTTCCGAGGGACGGGATTGGCATGAAGAAGGTCCCTCCGATCCCGCATTTCGAGAGATACATGCCACTGACACAAAACATGTCGGCCATCCTATTCGCGATCGAAGACAGGAACTTCGTCCAGATACCCCCTCGACCCACCAGCAACAAGAAAAGGGACCAGCGGTTTTATTATCACTTCTACCGGGACAACGAGCACGACACCGACTACTGCCGGGCCCTAAAGGACGAAATCGAGGCCCTCATCTAATGAGGGAATCTCCGAGAATTCACCCGGGAAGATGCCTGGGACAGGAGGGATACGAGGAACCGGAGGCCTTCTGCTCCTCCTCGCGCTCCTAAACAGTATCCTCAGTGGGACCCGGAGCCCGAAGAGACCGGAGGTCAAGCCATTCTGCACTGCATCCATGGGGGGCTCATGGGAGGAGAGTCCAGTACTTCCCGCAAGGCATTTGTTTGAGAGGTAAATGCTGTCCGAAGCCTCCCTTCCCCCCAGGTTCAGTAGCTCCCTGTCTCATTCTCGGGGGAAGACCTGGAGGGGGTCCGGCTTCCGCACTGCGATGCACTCGTCTTCAGCCTTGTCATGGCGAACTACGAGGTCCGTCGGATCCTCGTAGACAGCAGAAGCTCGGTGAACATCCTCTTCTTGGAAGCATTTGAGAACCTCAAGCTCCTCCAAGATAAACTGAAGCCAGCCGGGTACACTCTGCACGGGTTTTCCGGCATCCCGATGTCGATAAAAGGGATAGTGACCTTGGATGTCACTGTAGGTACGACCCCCCAACAAAGAACCAAGTCGATGGACTTCATGGTTGTGAACGTCAAAGCAGCCGACAACGCCATCCTCAATCGATCGGGGCTCTGCTCTCTCCAGGCCGTTCCCTCGGCATACCATCTGAAGTTGAAGTTCCCAACCAAATCAGGTGTTGGGGTCATTCGGGGAAACCAAGAGGCAGCGTGAGCATGCTACATGATGGTTGTTGGGGTGGTGTGTTTCTCCTGGACGCTGTCGAACTGCAACCCCCGAGGAGCCAACTAGAGCCCGAACCGGCGGACGAACTAGAGGAAGTCTCATTCGAGATAGAGGACAATTCATAATGGTTTTGCGTGAGCTGCTCCCTCGCGCCCGACCTAAATCTGACCTGATCGACTGCATTCGACACAACGTCGACCTCTTTGGTTGGAAGCCATCCGACATGCCTGGGATCTCCGAAGACCTGATCATGCACAGGCTGAGCGTGCTCCCTGGCTCGAAGCTAATCATCCAGAAGCAATGTAAGTTCATCCCGGATAGGCAGCAAGCTGTGAAAGCGGAGGTGGACAAGCTCTTGTCCGTCCGGTTCATCCAAGAGGTCAGCTAACCCGAGCGACTGGCGAACGTCGTGATGGTAAGGAAGGCAAGCGGGAGCTGGAAGATCTGCATAGACTTTACGGACCTCAATAAGGCATGCCCCAAAGATCCGTTCCCTCTCCTCTTCATCGATGCTCTGATCGACGCAACGTCGGGTCACGAGCTCCTGTCCTTAATGGACGCCTTCTCGGGATACAATCAGATCCGAATGTTCCCCCCTAACATAGCCAAGATGTCTTTCGTCACCGACCATGGTCTCTACTGCTACCGGGTCATGCCCTTTGGGCTGAAGAATGCCGGTGCGACCTATCAGAGGTTCGTCAACTGAGTCTTCAAGGACCAGATCAGTTGCAACATGGAGGTGTACGTCGACGACATGCTCGTCAAAAGCTAGAGGGAACAGGACCACGTCACCCACTTGGAAGAAGTCTTTGGCATCCTTTGGGCCCACAACATGAGGCTAAATCTGGCCAAGTGTGCGTTTGGTGTCTCCTCGGAAAAGTTTATCGGGTTCGTCGTCATCTAGTACGACATCGAGGTGAACCCCAAAAAGATCCAGGCCAAAATCGACATGGCCCCTCCAAGGAACATCAAGGAAGTCCAGCGGCTCACAGGGACACTGGCGGCCGTTGGCCATTTCCTCTCCAATCTGGGGAGAAGTTCCTCCCGTTCTTCAAAGCTCTGCGCGGAACCGGAGGCTTCGAGTGGGGCGCTCAGCAGCAGGAGGCGTTCGCCCAATTAAAAGAGTACCTCGCCAATCCTCCGCTCCTTAGCAAACCTGAGCCAGGCGAGCCTCTCTGGCTTTACCTTTTGGCCTCAGAAAGCGTACTTAGCACTGTCCTCATTCGGGAAGAAGACGGAGTCCAAAAATCACTGTACTATGTGAGCAAGGTTCTGCTCTCGGCCGAGACCAAGTACGCGAAAATGGAGAAGGTGGCATATGCCCTGGTCATGGCCGCTCGGAAGCTCCACCCGTACTTCTAGGTGCACTCGATTCAGGTCCTCATGGACCAGCCCCTGAAGGCCGTCCTCCACAAGCCTAAGAGCTCCGACCGCTTGGTGAAATGGTCGATCGAGCTCAGTCAATACGACATTGGCTATCAGCCAAGGATGACAATTAATGGACAGGCCATCGCCGAATTCATCACGGTGGGGAGGCCGGTCAGACATGGGAAGTTTACGTCGACGGCTCCTCCTGCGAGCGGGGAGTGGCACAGGCATCATCTTGCGAGAGCCCGACAACTTCAATCTTCAATATTCTCTCCGCCTCAACTTTCTAGCCTCTAACAACGAGGCAGAATATGAGGCTATGATTGTGAGGCTCACCCTAGCGCACTAGGCAGGCGCTAGACAGATCAGGGCCTGCAGTGACTCTCAGTTCGTGGTCAATCAGATCACCGGAGAGTACGAGGCCTGTAATGATCGGATGATCCGGTATTTGGCTGTGGTCTAGCGGCTCTTGACACCTTTGACAAGTCTGCAGTCTTAAGGATCCTAAGGGAACAAAACACCCAGGCCGAAGTTAGCTTCCTCGTCCTTTGAGGGACTCGACCGCTCCGTTCTGATCGAGGTGCTCCTGAAGCCAAGTATCGACCTTCCCCAGACCCTCTGTATTGACGACAGGGCTCAGCCTTACAATTGGACCACTCCCATTCGAAAGTTTCTAATCAAAGGAGAGCTCCCCCGAAGACTGAGCCAAGGCAAGGCGGATCAGGGTCCGCTCGGAAAGGTTCGCCATGATCGACGAAACCCTCCTCAAGCGCTCGTACGCCACGACGGACGGGAGGCCCTATCTCCGCTGCTTGACCCCTGATGAATTAAAGTACGCTCTCAAAGAGCTCCACGAAGGGATTGGTGGGTGTTATATGGTCGTTCGCTTGCCCGGAAGGCTCTGAACCACGGATATTATTGGCCCACGATGTTGCAGGATGCCCTGGCTCTGGTCATGAAATGCGGACCTTGTCAAAGATTCTCCTCGATAAGATGGGCAGCACAAGCAAACCTCTGCTCCCTGGCCAGTCCAACCCCCTTTTCCATGAGGGGGATGGACCTGGTAGGCCCCTTTTTGAAAGCAACGGGCCAAAGGAAGTTCTTGATTGTAGCAATCGACTACTTTACAAAGTGGATCGAGGCCGAACCTCTGGCCACTATCGCCGAGCAGCAAACTCAGCAATTCTTCTTGAAGCACATCATCTGCCGGTTCGGAATTCCACTCATCACGGATAATGGGACCCAGTTTGCGGGCAAAAATGTTAGAAAGTTCTGCGAGGACCACGGAATCCAGCAACGCTTCTCCGCAGTTTGCTACCCATAGTCAAATGGTCAAGATGAGAATGCGAACCGCCAGATCCTCGACGGTTTGAAGAAACGGCTTGACAATTCTTCCAAGGGATTGTGGGTCGACGAGTTGCCAACCATTCTCTGGGCCCATCGAACGACGAAGATGATCCCCACAGGAGAATCGCCATTCAATCTGACTTACGGCACGGAGGCAGTGATTCCCCTCGAGATCGGGCTCCCTTTGCCCTGCATCATGGCCTTTGATGAGGATAGCAACTCGACGCAACTGCGTGTTGACATGGCAGAGGATCGAGAAGTTCTACAACAAAAGGGTACATTCCACCAACATCAAGCTTGGGGACCTCGTCCTCCGAAAGCTGGCGGTATCCAACCCCGGCCAAAAGAGGAAGCTAGCTCCAAACTGGGAAGGCCCGTACAAGGTTTTTGAGGTTGTACATCCGGGCACATACTGCCTTATCACCCGGAGGGCAAGGTCATGAAAAGGCCCTGGAATGCGGAGCACCTTATCAAATTCCTTGAAGGGGAGGATTAGCTGTAGAACCCCGTATTTTCAAATATTATTTTAATTATTTGAAAATGAATTTAAATAATTTTTGAGGATTTAAATAAATATTTTCTAAGAAATTTATCTTTTGTACACGTGCAAAACACGTGCAAATGACTTTTCAGAAGTTTAAAAAATTAAGTTTTCTTTATGAAAAATCATTATTTATTATTTGAAGATTATTTAGTATTTTTCCAGATTTTTCTGAAATTAATTAGTACTATTTGCAATTTTTGAGAAAAGAAGGACTTATTTGCAAAAGTGACATTTTTGAGGGTTGAAGTGCAAAATGCATTTGCTGGGCATTCCGATCAGTAATTGTTGAGGTTTGGAAATATATTTTTCTATTAGATCCTAATTTAAATGATATTTGGTTTAATTTTCAAGAAAAGGATTATATATGTGATATGTACTTTTGGAAAGGATTATTTTGTAAAGTGGGAATAAAACCCTAATATTCTATCCGGCATATATAAGAGAAATTCTCTTTCAGCCGTCATTGTAAAAGAATACAGATTTTTGGTGATTTGGATTTTGAAGAACAAAGGAGGATTCTTGGATCTAGCAAGGAGGAGCTTTTGTGGATCTTTTCTTCAAATCAAGGTGAGTGGTTTATTTTGTTTTGCTTTGCTTTGTTGTTTTGATTGATGAATGACGTGAGACCTTCGTTATGCTTGTTCGTGATCATTATGCCATTACTTTGTTAGGCTCGTTGTATGTATGATATGGATCTTTAATTTGGATATGGATGATGAGAACTCTTAGTGTTATTGGATCATGATGATAGAAATATTAAGATTTGTTGAGGATATGTTGATTGTGAGATCGTATTGTTGGGAGACATATTAAGAATTAATTGTGTTATGATCAGATGATAAACATCTAGATCCGATGGTAGTAGTTCAGATTTTGATTAAGTTATGAAAGAAGTTTTGTTGAGAAAAACCCTAATCCAAGGATTAAGAGTTTAGATCATGAGGATATGAGATTTGAGTATTTGATTGATTGAGAAATGTATCCTTGATGGTGATTATTGAGAGTCGTTTATTAGCCTGGATACAATTGATTTTATGTTCAGTGAATCTTTAGAAAACTCCAGTTTGATTTGTGTTCAGACCTATTGTTGGAAACCTGTAGCCGACAGTCGACTGGACTATAAAGCAGTCGACTGGCACGAGCCTGTTGTGTATTTTAGTCTTTGAGATTTGTTCGGGACAGTCGACCTATGACTCCTCTCAGTCGACTGATATACTTAGAATATTTTTGATGAGAATTATTTGTTTTGTCTCGGGGCAGTCGACCGACTTCTTGGTGAGTCGACTGGTCATGCCTTAGATTATTTTTGTAAAATATTGGGATATGTCCTCTGGACAGTCGACTGGTCCTTTATGCAGTCGACTGGTCCTGAAGGATCTTTGTATTTGATTATGAGATATTTTGTTTAGTGTTTGCTTTTAAGATGTTCAGTTAAGAACATGATTTTGAGTTATTCAGTTGAGCCACTCGTTTAGTGGGAATTTGTTCAGATATTTGTTTTTGAGTCTCTAGAGGTATGTGACCCTAGTATACCGGTGTTGAGATATTTGTTGAGTTATTTGTTGAGTTATTTGTTGAGGCCCTTTGAGGCACATTTTCAGTATTCAGATTTTTAGTCCGGTAGGGTACACTACTCTAGGAGATTTGTTCAGTAACCCAAACTAATAAGGATAGGCATTAGTAGTGTCATGACGAATGAGAACATGAGTTATGCACCTCAGTATGGCTTTTGATGTAGGATTTTAATCTCCTGAATTATCCAAGTAGTTAACTTGTGATGTGTGATTTATCTCCGGAATTATCCAGGTAGTTAACCTGAGATGTGAGGTATTTCTCCTGAATTATCCAAGTAATTATCTTGAGATGTGGGATTGAACTACGGAATGATCGGAGTCGAGGCGACACTTTTGGGGTATTATTGTGATGATGAGTCTATGTTTAGATGTGGGATGATCTCCTGAATTATCCAGGGAAAAAACCTGTGATGTGGGATCAATCTCCGGAATGATCAAGCATGGGCAAATTATCATAGTTTATCTTCATCTCTTAGTAGTCATCGTTGTCAGCATGTAGTCATGATGTTTTCTTGAATCACTTTTATGCATTTGGATTTCCTGTTTTTGCACACACTTGGCTTTTGGTTTTGGTATCACCCATTACTCTTTTATTGTTACTTCATACATTAGTGCTTGATTATTATTTGTTGGACATTATGCTTCAGATTCATTTATGTTATTTGTTTGATTAGTTGCCACTCACACCATTTTTATGGCTGACCCCTTTAGTTTGGGGGTTAGGGTTCAACTCTAGCCTCACATGTTGCAGGTTATTGCTTAGATTGGAGGTTGGATGCTTGAGTGGGCAGGTTGAGATAATTGGATTATTTAGTGATTGGTGTAAAAGAATTGAAAAGACATATTGTGTTGTTATTGAGCTGTTAATGAAAGATTAAATTGAGTTGAGATGATTAGACTTCCGCTGTGATTTGTAATAATTGTTGTAATAAAGAAGAAAAAATTTTTAGTGGTGTTGTTGGTGTCTATTGTTCTATTGAAGTGGATTACTGGGATTTCGCCACTTATTTTCTAAGTTCTCATATTAGAAATTTGGGGCGCTACAGAGATTGGTATCAGAGCTCCGCTTCAATGTAATAATAGACTTAGTATGACAACCAACCTAGGTGTGGACACTAGAGAGTGAGTACCTAGGTGTGGACATCAGAGTGTGAGTATCACATAGAGTTAAAATATGATGTTTGGTTTGAATTTATGGTTTGGGATATGGTTATAGTTGTCAGAAGGTATTGATTTGAGTTTGAATTGTGAGTGTGTTGCTCTAACTTTACCCTCGTTTTGCAGTATTCAAAATGGTTGCACCCAGAGGTAGAAATGGTGGCAACAATGAAGATGGATCGGGTAGTTCTCGAGGAACGGGAATTGACCTAGGGGATGAATTCGCCAAGGTGTATCAAACACTGAATACGTTGATGGCATTCAACGTGGCGCAACAACAGCAAGCTCAGCAGCAGCAGAATCCGTCGCCAAATCATGGAGCTGGACATGGATTGGTGAATGCCGACCCCATCAAGCAGATTGAATCCTTTAAGAGGATGAGGCCGCCAGTCTTTGAGGGGCAAGCTGATCCAACAGCAGCAGATGATTGGATTAGGAAGATGGAGACGATCTTCGAGGTGTCAGAGACTCCGGCAGCTAGCAAAGTGAAGTTAGCTTCGATGCAGCTCGAGAAAGATGCTGGTGTTTGGTGGGAATCACTGAAGAGGAATTTGGGAGATCAGCCTTTGACATGGGACGCTTTTCTGGAGGAGTTCAGAGATCGCTTCTTTCCTCTGGATGTTCAAGAGAAGAAGGCGACTAAGTTCATGAACCTTCAGCAGGGGAGCATGATTGTTCGGGAGTATGAGACGAAATTCGCTCAACTTTCGAGGTATGCACCAGAGTTGGTCATGGACGAAGCAAAGAAGGCCAAAAAGTTTGAGCTAGGATTGAGGCCAAACTTGAGGTCAAGGATGGTTCCGTTGGGTATCAGGAGATTCGAGAAGCTGGTCAGGAGGGCAGCAATGACTGAGGAGGATATGGAACTGTTTAAGAAGAAGCAGGATACATGGAACCGAAACAAGAGGCCAGCATCAGGCCAGAGTGGGAAGGGATTCCCCGCGAAGCAGGCGAAGTTCAGTGGACCGGTGCAGAAGGCATCTGGAGCTCAGGGAGTGACCTGTTACTACTGCAAGGAAGTAGGACACTACAGGTCAGCATGTCCGAAGTTGGCAGAGCATGTTTGTTCTCAGTGTGGGCAGACTGGACATTCAAAGCCCCATTGTCCACAACTGAAGAAAGACGGTTCGGGTGGAAGCAAAGTCCCGAAGAGGCAAGGGCGAGTATTTGCATTGACCGAGGAGGATGCGAGGAACTCGGAAGATGTAATACAGGGTATGCAGGAATTTTGATTTCTTTCATTTTGAATCA
The DNA here is from genome assembly GCA_017893485.1 of Hemerocallis citrina. Taxonomy (NCBI): domain Eukaryota; kingdom Viridiplantae; phylum Streptophyta; class Magnoliopsida; order Asparagales; family Asphodelaceae; genus Hemerocallis; species Hemerocallis citrina. Next base: position 204,963,426 of record CM030359.1, on the reverse strand, counting down.
GTGTAATGAATAAAACTTTTATTTCAGAGCAATTTAAGATTGAGTATCATTCTTATTGTAACAGGAGTTGTTTTAATAAATGGAATAAAAGCAAGGGTTTTGTTTGACACTGGTTCATCACATACTTTTGTATCGCCAAGTTTTGCCAAGATCTTAGGTTTGGAACCTAAGTTATTTCCAGGCAGGGTTTTGTCGGTGGCAACGCCGTCAGGTGAAGAGCTGGTAGCGGATCGATATTACGAGGGCTGTGATATCGAGATTGGTGGAAGAATGTTCGGCATCGACTTGATCGAACTGAAAGTGTTGGGAGTGGATGTCATCGTAGGCATCGATTAGATGGCTATATATGATGCCACAATTGATTGCAAGCAGAAGGAGGTGTTAGTGAAAGCACCAGGTGGACCTGCAGTAACTTTCCAAGGGAAGAAGAAGATTCCGCAGGTGGCTGCAATGGTATCTAAGAAGTCTATTGCAGATGAAGTCAAGGGCATTCCAGTGGTTCGAAGTTTTCCTCAGGTGTTCTTGGATGATTTTCCAGGATTACTGCCGCAGAGAGATGTAGAGTTTTGTATCAACGTTCAGCTGGGAAGTGCGCCGATTTCCAAGGCTCCGTACAGGATGGCACCTGTAGAGCAGGATGAAGTGAAGAAGCAGATTGAAGAGCTTTTGAGCAAAGGGCTTATCAGACCGAGTTCATCTCCGTGGGGAGCGCCAGTGTTGTTGGTCAAAAAGAAGGATGGGTCGATGAGGATGTGCATTGACTACCGGGAGTTGAATAGGGTGACTGTTCAGAACAAGTATCCGTTGCCGCGGATTGATGATTTGTTCGACAGGCTTCGAGGAGCAGCGGTGTTTTCGAAGATTAATCTGAGGTCAGGGTATCATCAGGTGCGAGTCAAGGAGGAAGATGTGAGTAAGACAGCTTTCAGGACTCGTCATGGGCTGTATGAATTTTTGGTGATGCCATTCGGGTTGACGAATGCGCCAGCGGTTTTCATGGATATGATGAATCGGGTGTTGAGGCCATTCATTGATTCCTTCGTAGTGGTCTTCATCGATGATATCTTGGTATATTCGAAGTCGGAGGAGGATCATTCTAAGCACTTGACAGCGGTATTACAGACGTTGCAGGAGCACAGCTTGTATGCCAAATTGTCGAAGTGTGAATTTTGGAAGTCTGAGGTAGCTTTCCTTGGTCATATTCTTTCTAAGGAGGGAGTGGCTACTGATCCTCAGAAAGTGGAAGCAGTGAAGGATTGGCCCAGGCCGACGTCAGTGAAGGAAGTCAGAAGCTTCTTGGGATTAGCTGGTTACTATAGGAGGTTTATTCAGGGGTATTCTCAGATTGCAGTTCCATTGACAGGTTTGACCCGGAAGAGTGTGGCATTTGTGTGGACAGATAAGTGCGAGGAGAGTTTCCTTGAGTTAAAGGAAAGGTTGACTACCGCACCTATATTAACATTGCCGCAAGCAGGGAAGGATTATGACATCTACAGTGATGCATCTCTCAGAGGTTTGGGATGTGTCTTGATGCAGGAAGGCAAGGTCATTGCTTATGGTTCGAGGCAGTTGCGTCCGCATGAAAAGAATTATCCGACGCACGATTTGGAGCTAGCAGCTATCATATATGCCTTGAAGCTATGGAGGCATTATGTTTATGGTGAGAAGGTCAATATGTACACGGACCACAAGAGCCTGAAGTATATCTATCAGCAGAGGGATTTGAATCTTTGGCAGAGAAGGTGGTTGGAGGTATTGGAAGACATTCGTCCTGAGATCAAGTATCATCCGGGCAAGGCGAATGTAGTGGCTGATGGACTTAGCAGGAAGAGTAGTTTATCGAGATTGATCACTACTCGAAGGGAGTTGGCAGCAGAGATCGATCAGGCAGGTATCGAGGTGGTACTGCGAGGTTTAGGGGCATCTTTGGCTCAGTTGAGGCTACAACCGTCTTTGAGGGAGAAGATTGTGGAAGGCCAGAGATCAGATGCAGAGATCCAGAAGATGTTGCACCAGGTTTCAGAAGGCAAGTTATCAGAATTTCGTGTCCAAGATGGAGTTCTTTGGATGGGTGAGAGGTTGTGTGTTCCAGATGATGCAGAGTTGAGAGAGAGTCTTTTGCGGGAGGCACACAGTACATTGTTATCAGTTCATCCAGGAGGCACGAAGATGTACAGGGACATCAAACCATATTTTTGGTGGTCTGGTATGAAGCGGGATGTAGCAGATTTTGTGACAAGGTGTCTGACTTGTCAGCAGATCAAGGCAGAGAACCAGAGACCTGGAGGTTTGTTACAGCCGTTACCCATTCCGGAGTGGAAGTGGGAGAACATTAGCATGGACTTTATCACGGGTTTGCCTAGGAGTTTGAAAGGCAATGACTCGATTTGGGTTGTTGTAGACCGATTGACTAAGTCGGTACATTTTCTAGCCATGAAGATTACTTGGTCAATGGAGAAATTGGCTGAGTTGTACATTGGAGAGATTGTGAGGCTTCATGGAGTTCCTGTGTCAATTGTTTCTGACAGAGATCCGAGGTTTACATCAAGGTTTTGGAGAAGTTTACAAGCAGCTTTGGGCACCAGAACTGATTTCAGTACAGCATTTCATCCGCAGACAGATGGTCAGACGGAAAGGGTGAATCGAGTGCTGGAAGATATGTTGAGAGCTTGTGTTATGGATTTCGGTGGTAGTTGGGAGAGATACTTGGCATTGGGTTAGTTTGCTTATAACAACAGTTACCATGCAAGTATTGGGATGGCACCGTATGAGGCTTTGTACGGGCGGAGGTGCAGGACACCTGTATGTTGGTATGAGGTTGGCGAGAGGCAGATGTATGGCCCTGAGATCGTGCAGCAGACGTCAGAGCAGATTGAGCTGATTCGCAAGAGATTGGTTGAAGCTCAGAGTCGGCAGAAGAGTTATGCTGACACTCGACGAAGAGATTTGGAGTTTGAGGTTGGGGATGCAGTTTTTCTCAAGGTTTCTCCGACCAAAGGAGTGATCAGATTTGGTAAGGGAGGCAAGTTGGCACCGAGGTATATTGGACCATACAGGATCATGGAGAGGATTGGCAAGACAGCATACAGATTAAAACTTCCTGAGGAGTTAGCGCAGGTGCATGATGTGTTTCATGTGTCGCTATTAAGGAAGTATGTGGCCGATCAGAATCATCAGTTGGTAGAAGTTCCTGAAGATCTACAAGTGAACCTGAGTTACAAGGAACAACCTGTTGAGATCGTTGATCGTAGGGAGAAAGTCCTTAGGAGCAAGGTGATACCTATGGTCAAGGTATTGTAGAGGAATCAACAGTTTGAGGAGGCTACTTGGGAGCCAGAAGATCGCATGCAGAAGGATTTTCCTGGATTGTTTGTATGAGTGTATTCCTTTTGTATGATTGTAATTCTTTGAATGATTGTACTATTGATTGACATGTGATGTATTCCTTTATTTTGAGTGTGATGTTATATGAAATTGTTTGGATTATGATCCATTTGTGAAGTATGGTTTCCTTTTGTTGGTATGTGTTTTGAACTCATTAGTAGTAGTTCTGAGGACAGAACTCTTCTAAGGAGGGAGTGATGTAGAACCCCGTATTTTCAAATATTATTTTAATTATTTGAAAATGAATTTAAATAATTTTTGAGGATTTAAATAAATATTTTCTAAGAAATTTATCTTTTGTACACGTGCAAAACACGTGCAAATGACTTTTCAGAAGTTTGAAAAATTAAGTTTTCTTTATGAAAAATCATTATTTATTATTTGAAGATTATTTAGTATTTTTCCAGATTTTTCTGAAATTAATTAGTACTATTTGCAATTTTTGAGAAAAGAAGGACTTATTTGCAAAAGTGACATTTTTGAGGGTTGAAGTGCAAAATGCATTTGCTGGGCATTCCGATCAGTAATTGTTGAGGTTTGGAAATATATTTTTCTATTAGATCCTAATTTAAATGATATTTGGTTTAATTTTCAAGAAAAGGATTATATATGTGAGATGTACTTTTGGAAAGGATTATTTTGTAAAGTGGGAATAAAACCCTAATATTCTATCCGGCATATATAAGAGAAATTCTCTTTCAGCCGTCATTGTAAAAGAATACAGATTTTTGGTGATTTGGATTTTGAAGAACAAAGGAGGATTCTTGGATCTAGCAAGGAGGAGCTTTTGTGGATCTTTTCTTCAAATCAAGGTGAGTGGTTTGTTTTGTTTTGCTTTGCTTTGTTGTTTTGATTGATGAATGACGTGAGACCTTCGTTATGCTTGTTCGTGATCATTATGCCATTACTTTGTTAGTCTCGTTGTATGTATGATATGGATCTTTAATTTGGATATGGATGATGAGAACTCTTAGTGTTATTGGATCATGATGATAGAAATATTAAAATTTGTTGAGGATATGTTGATTGTGAGATCGTATTGTTGGGAGACATATTAAGAATTAATTGTGTTATGATCAGATGATAAACATCTAGATCCGATGGTAGTAGTTCAGATTTTGATTAAGTTATGAAAGAAGTTTTGTTGAGAAAAACCCTAATCCAAGGATTAAGAGTTTAGATCATGAGGATATGAGATTTGAGTATTTGATTGATTGAGAAATGTATCCTTGATGGTGATTATTGAGAGTCGTTTATTAGCCTGGATACAATTGATTTTATGTTCAGTGAATCTTTAGAAAACTCCAGTTTGATTTGTGTTCAGACCTATTGTTGGAAACCTGTAGCCGACAGTCGACTGGACTATAAAGTAGTCGACTGGCACGAGCCTGTTGTATATTTTAGTCTTTGAGATTTGTTCGGGACAGTCGACCTATGACTCCTCTCAGTCGACTGATATACTTAGAATATTTTTGATGAGAATTATTTGTTTTGTCTCGGGCAGTCGACCGACTTCTTGGTGAGTCGACTGGACATGCCTTAGATTATTTTTGTAAAATGTTGGGATATGTCCTCTGGACAGTCGACTGGTCCTTTATGCAGTCGACTGGTCCTAAAGGATCTTTGTATTTGATTATGAGATATTTTGTTTAGTGTTTGCTTTTAAGATGTTCAGTTAAGAACATGATTTTGAGTTATTCAGTTGAGCCACTCGTTTAGTGGGAATTTGTTCAGATATTTGTTTTTGAGTCTCTAGAGGTATGTGACCCTAGTATACCGGTGTTGAGATATTTGTTGAGTTATTTGTTGAGTTATTTGTTGAGGCCCTTTGAGGCACATTTTCAGTATTCAGATTTTTAGTCCGGTAGGGTACACTACTCTAGGAGATTTGTTCAGTAACCCAAACTAATAAGGATAGGCATTAGTAGTGTCATGACGAATGAGAACATGAGTTATGCACCTCAGTATGGCTTTTGATGTAGGATTTTAATCTCCTGAATTATCCAAGTAGTTAACTTGTGATGTGTGATTTATCTCCGGAATTATCCAGGTAGTTAACCTGAGATGTGAGGTATTTCTCCTGAATTATCCAAGTAATTATCTTGAGATGTGGGATTGAACTACGGAATGATCGGAGTCGAGGCGACACTTTTGGGGTATTATTGTGATGATGAGTCTATGTTTAGATGTGGGATGATCTCCTGAATTATCCAGGGAAAAAACCTGTGATGTGGGATCAATCTCCGGAATGATCAAGCATGGGCAAATTATCATAGTTTATCTTCATCTCTTAGTAGTCATCGTTGTCAGCATGTAGTCATGATGTTTTCTTGAATCACTTTTATGCATTTGGATTTCCTGTTTTTGCACACACTTGGCTTTTGGTTTTGGTATCACCCATTACTCTTTTATTGTTACTTCATACATTAGTGCTTGATTATTATTTGTTGGACATTATGCTTCAGATTCATTTATGTTATTTGTTTGATTAGTTGCCACTCACACCATTTTTATGGCTGACCCCTTTAGTTTGGGGGTTAGGGTTCAACTCTAGCCTTACATGTTGCAGGTTATTGCTTAGATTGGAGGTTGGATGCTTGAGTGGGCAGGTTGAGATAATTGGATTATTTAGTGATTGGTGTAAAAGAATTGTAAAGACATATTGTGTTGTTATTGAGCTGTTAATGAAAGATTAAATTGAGTTGAGATGATTAGACTTCCGCTGTGATTTGTAATAATTGTTGTAATAAAGAAGAAAAAATTTTTAGTGGTGTTGTTGGTGTCTATTGTTCTATTGAATTGGATTACTGGGATTTCGCCACTTATTTTCTAAGCTCTCATATTAGAAATTTGGGGCGCTACATTAGCACCTCGCACAGCCCTTGCAAATACTCCCCTGTAAGTGCCAAAATGTAAACGACACCTCATGCCTTATTTTGCAAAGTCAATTTAATGTACATTTACCCCTCTTAGCTTGAACTCGGTGCTCGGATGGTACTGCGGGCCAAAAAAATCTTCTCTTACAAGCTTGAGCTCGGTGCTCGGATAGCGATGCGAGCTACAAAAAGTCTCTTTCTAAGGTATGGGAGCTCGGCATCGACCATGAGCAGGGCCTCGGCTTTTCCAAACCCTGTGACCCATGCGCTCGGCGATGACCGTCAGCTACACATAAAAGCTTCTCTTGGTATGGGGGCTCGGCATCGACCTCGAGCAGGGTCTCGACCTTTTCAAGTCCTGCTACCTATGCGCTCGACGATGACCTTCAGCTACACTTATGCTATCTACCCGAGAACAGGTTTGGGGGCTCGGTATCGACCTTAAGCAGGGCCTTGACTTTTCCAAGCCCTACGATCCATGCGCTCGGCGATGACTGCCAGCTACACTCATAATGGCTTCTCTTGGTCTGGGGGCTTGGCATCGACATCGAGCAGGGTCTCGACCTTTTCAAGTCCTGCTACCTATGCGCTCGGCAATGATCTCCGGCTATGCCTATGCTATCTACCCGAGAACAGGTATGGGGGCTCGGCATCACCTCGAGCAAGGTCTTGGCTTTTTCAAACCATGCGACCTTTATGCTCGGCGATGATCTCCGGCTACACTCATAATGACTTCTCTTGGTATGGGGGCTCCATGCGACCTTCATGCTCGGCGATGATCTCCGGCTACGCTTATACGATCTACCCGAGAACAGGTATGGGGGCTCGGCATCGACCTCGAGCAAGGCCATGACATTTTCTGGCCATGTGACCTTTACGCTCGGCGATGATCTCCGGCTACACTCATAACGACTTCTCTTGGTATGGGGGCTCGGCATCGACCTCGAGTAGGGTCTCGACTTTTTCAAGCCATGCGATCTTCACGCTCGGTAATGATCTCCGGCTATGCTCATACTATCTATCCTAGAATAGGTGATGAATCCAATAATATTCACATTTAGGAGCAATAATCTTAATGCAATTGGACATTTAAATCCTCTATATGTGGTATTTTACTCTTATTTTCTCTTTTTCCATAGGAAACAGCCTAAAACAGCAAAACGAAGAAGATTCAGGATTTTGAGGATGATACACAGAAACTGCAGAGCATAAGTCGACTGGTTCTTCAAACAGGCGACTGGACAGAGAGGTTAAAGCTGTTCGGTACAGTCGACTTACTCTAAAGTCAGTCGACTTGACTGATGAATTACGAATCTACAGATATCCCGACACAGTCGACTGATTACAAAACCAGTCGACTGGTAGTCAGCAGAGTTAGAAGATAAGAACAGTTGAAGAATCATCCTCATCCAAATCCGAAGCAAGATTAAGTTATCCAAACCCAGGTTGTCTGCGAATAACAACTCTTTATTAATCAAGATAAAGAACCAGGATTGGCAAGTGAGAAGATCGACTCAGATCTATATCCGATGTGTAAAGAGATAGAATTGAAATCTGCAGATGTGGGCAAAAGAAATTATAAAAAGGCTGGAATAAGGAGTTGAGAGTATCACTTAATCTCTGAATCATCAATCGTCAACCAACAGGCATTATTCTATCAGCATCGAAGAAAGAAGGAGATCAAGTACACTGAAGGGAATGATCAAGTCGACTGAGTGACAACAAGTTGACTTCGCGGGCCGAACATCATCAGTTTATTTCTTCTCTTTCTAGTTTTTATTTTAATCATGTATTCGAAACTGTTAGTCAATAAAAGTCTTATTATGTGGAACTAATTTCATAGTTGGGTAGATTGAAACCGTAGTCATGTAATGCTTATATTCTTCTCAACGCTACTCTATTACTTATTGATTAAACCTGATTGTATTGGTATAGATTTATAATATGAATCAAACTTGTTCAGAAGTTCTAAGAGCAGTCGACTGAGAGTGACAGCAAGTCGACTGCCATGCAGAACCTGAGATTATCAAGTTTGCGTATTATAAAACTGAATCTGTTATATGAGCATAGAGATGACCCGTATCTCGTGCCCATAACTTGTAACACAGGAATCTTTAGGGGTTCTTAGTTTAATCAACTTGAAGGATCTAGATCTGATACCAATTTCTAGAACTTTGAGTGTTTGTTCGTTTCCATTGTTCCTATATTTTCTTTAAGTTCAACTTAGTAGATACCATGCTAAATACTTAAGGAAAGAAATGAATTAGAGTAGATACCATGCCTAATTCTTGGCCTAGGGAAACAGTAACTTTAAGGAGTAGATACCATGCCCTTAAAGGAACAAACATGAGTGATTAGAGTAGTGTAGAAGGTGACTTAGCATTATTGAGCAATGCAGGACAAATTCAAGCCTAAGAATATTGAGCAACCTTCCTGCATTGCTTATCAACCTAATGTCACAGGGAATATACATCTATCTCCTCAATTACTTAGCATGGTTCCCCACTTTAGTGGCAAACTAGACGAAGAGCCTCACCTCCATCTGCAAGATTTCTTTGATCTTTGCAGAACACAAAGCGTCCAAGGGCTTACCCCTGAACAAATCAGGTTAATCTTGTTTCCATTTTCTTTAAAACTTAATGCTAAATTATGGTATAATTCTTTGGAACCAGGATCAATTCAATCATGGGAGCAATTCACAACAAAGTTCTTGAAAGAATTCTTTCCAGCCCAGAAAACCAAACAACTAAACAGGGAGATTCAACTCTTCCAACAAAAAGATGGAGATTTATTCTTCGAAGCATGGAAGGATTTCAAGAACAAGCTTCTCAAGTGTCCTACGCACAACATGCCTAAGGATGATCAGGTACAAGCATTTTATGAGGGTTTAAATGATACTAACAAGGTAATTGTGGATTCAGCTTGCAACGAAATCTTAATGAGGAAAAGTGGTGAGGAGGCCATCGAACTATTTGAAGAACTCAGTGATAACTCACAGCAATTCTCAACAAGGGGAAGAGGCATTTCGAAAAAACAGGGAGTTTACGAAATTTCTAGTAGTAATAACATACAATTAGAAATGGTAAACATGAATAAAAAAATTGATATGCTTGTTAATGCAATGTCGACGATGGGTGGTGTAAAAAACCAAACAAAAGAAATTTGTGCAATTTGTTCTCATTTTGATCATACGACTGATACGTGTCCCATGTCTTCTTTCACAGATCATGAGCATGCAAACTATGTAGGACAAGGAGTGTTTCCACCAAAGAACAACCCCTTCTCGAACACGTACAACCCAGGGTGGAGAAACCATCCAAATTTCTCATGGAGCAATAATCAAAACAATCAAGGCACTCAAATTTCGCAAGGACATGCACGGAACTTCCAGATGGGAAGTGGGTTTGATCGGTCAGTACAAGAACAGAAGAAGTTGGATTTTGAATCCACCGTTCTTCAATTGCTCCAATAGCAACATCAAACAAGCAACCAACAAGGGCAGACAATTCAGAAATTGGAAACCCAAATCGGTCAAATTGCGAAGGAGTTGAGTGAAAGAAAGACAGGAGAACTCCCATCACAAACTATACCAAACCCTAGAGGCCAAGAACAGCTCAAATCAGTGACAACCTTAAGAAGTGGTAAGATAATTGACAGCAAGGTTGGAACACACGCAGACGAATCAGATACACAACCATCAAAAGCTTTGGGTTCCAACAAGGTAAGTGAAAAAGGAGGGGCAGTATTGCCACCATTCCCACAAAGGTTAGTCAAGCAAAAGAAAGAACAACATTTATTTGATATCTTTGAAACTCTCAGAAAGGTAGAAATTAATATTCCCCTACTTGATGCTATTAAACAAATTCCTTCTTATGCCAAAATTTTGAAAGAATGCTGTACTCACAAGAGAACATTTCAGGTTAGGGAGGATGTGGCTTTGACAGAGGAAGTGAGCGCCGTATTGTTAAGGAAATTACCTCCTAAATTAAAGGACCCAGGTAGTTTTACCATTCCTTGCAGGGTTGGTGAGCACTTCTTTGAAAAGGCACTGCTAGACTTGGGAGTAAGCATAAATCTTCTTCCATACTTTGTTTACGAAAAGCTAGGATTGGGGGAACTCAAACCAACATCCATCACTTTGCAGTTGGCTGATCGCAGCATCAGGAAACCTAGAGGTATTTTAGAAGATGTCCTAGTTCAGGTAAACGACTTCATTTTGCCTGCAGATTTTGTTGTATTGGATATGGAGGACTCTTCAATGCCATCTTCTTTACCGATCATTCTAGGTAGGCCCTTTATGAGTACGGCTGATATAAAAATTTGTGTTAAAAAGGATACTATAAGTATGAAAATAAATGGAGAAAAGGTTGAATTTAAAATGTTTGATGCACTAAAATTACCACATGATGATCATGAATGTTATAATATTGATGTGGTACAGGAGATTGTCGATCAAACATTTCAGGTACATAGCGTTGAACCACTACAGCCACAATTACACAATCTCTAACATTGTCTCATTTTGAACAGGAATACGATGAATGGAGGATTGCAGAAACAGTACATTACCTCGAAACTCAAAAATCATATTCAGGTAAGCTTGCACCTGCATTTGAAAATCTTGTGTCTGATAACACTTTTGTTTCCTCTGTTACCAGGACACCAGACGTGGAGCTTAAGCCGCTGCCTGAACACTTGAAGTATGCATATTTGGGTGAAAACCAGACGCTACCTGTGATAGTTGTTGCAAACTTGAGTGCGCAAGAAGAAGATAAGCTGCTGAGGGTACTGCCAGAACACAAGGGTGCAATAGGATGGACCATTGCAGACATCAGGGGAATAAGTCCATCCAAATGCATGCATAAAATACTTCTTGAAGACAATGCAAAACCTAGCAGGGAAGCACAGAGAAGGCTTAATCCACACATGAAGGAAGTGGTAAGAACAGAGGTCCTGAAGCTGCTAGATGTTGGCATCATCTACCCTATCTCAGATAGCAAATGGGTGAGTCCTATACATGTAGTGCCTAAGAAAAGTGGAGTCACAGTGGTGAAGAATGAAGAGAATGAACTTATCCCTACAAGAATGACCATAGGATGGAGGGTATGCATTGACTACATGAAGCTGAATAACGAAACCAGGAAAGATCACTTCCTTCTTCCTTTTATTGATCAAATGTTAGAAAGATTAGCAGGATATAGTCATTATTGTTTTTTAGATGGTTATAGTGGCTATAATCAAATTGCTATTGCTCCAGAAGATCAAGAAAAAACCACTTTTACATGTCCTTTTGGTACTTTTGCATACAGGAGGATGCCTTTTGGATTGTGCAATGCACCAGCTACATTTCAGAGATGCATGATGAGTATATTTTCAGACATGGTGGAAAGGTTCATCGAGGTATTTATGGATGATTTCAGTGTTTTTGGATCTTGTTTTGATGAATGCCTTAACCATTTGCAGCTTGTACTTAAGAGATGTGAAGAATGCAATTTAGTGCTGAATTGGAAAAGGTGCCATTTTATGGTACAACAAGGTATTGTCTTGGGACATGTGGTGTCAAAAAGGGGCATAGAGGTGGATAAGACAAAAATTGACATCATATCAAAGCTACCCCCTCCTACTACAGTCAAGGGTGTAAGGAGTTTTCTTGGACATGCAGGGTTCTATAGAAGATTTATAAAAGATTTCTCCAAAATCTCCAGACCCCTTTGTGGATTGTTAGCTAAGGATGTTGAGTTTGCATGGACAGAAGAGTGCACAAATGCTTTCATTACATTGAAAAATCTTCTCATTTCTGCACCTATCATCATGGCACCAGATTGGAACCATCCTTTCGAGCTTATGTGTGATGCAAGTGATTATGCTTTGGGAGCTGTTTTAGGTCAGAGAATAAATAAGGTACCCCATGCTATTTACTATGCTTCTCGAACTTTAAATGATGCACAGCTTAATTATTCCACTACTGAAAAAGAAATGTTAGCTGTCATTTTTGCTGTAGAGAAGTTTAGATCATATTTGATTGGATCTAAAGTCATTGTTTTCACTGACCATGCTGCTTTGAGATATTTGTTTGCTAAAAAGGATGTTAAGCCTAGGTTGATCAGATGGGTGCTGTTGCTTCAAGAATTCGACCTTAAGATTAGAGACAAGAACGGAAGTGACAATGTTGTGGCAGATCACTTGTCCAGATTTCTGCATGATGAAGAAAGAATTGTGCCCCCACTAAATGAAAACTTCCCAGATGAACATTTATTTGAAATAAATATACAACTTCCATGGTTTGCAGATATTGTAAATTATCTCACTACTCATGTTTTCCCTCCAGGTATGACAAGTTAAGAAAGAAAGAGATTGGTGGCCATGTGCAAGCACTATTATTGGGATGATCCTTATTTGTTCAAATTCTGCCCTGATCAAATTATAAGAAGATGTGTGGCGGAAGAAGAGCAAATGAGTATTCTACAACATTGCCACCAATATGCATGTGGAGGACACTTTGGACCAAAAAGAACAGCACTTAAGGTATTACAATCTGGTTTTTATTGGCCTAATGTATTCAAAGATGCTTTTTCTTTTTGCAGGACTTGTGATAAATGCCAAAGGACAGGCAACATCTCTTCTAGAAATCAAATGCCACTGTAAAACATCCAAGTAATCGAGCTTTTTGATGTTTGGGGAATCGACTTCATGGGTCCCTTTCCTAACTCATTTGGTTATTTATATATTCTTGTGGGTGTGGATTACGTGTCTAAATGGGTCGAGGCTGTCCCTTCAAAAACTAATGCTCACAAAGTTGTTGTCAAGTTTTTACAGGAAAACATCTTCACCAGGTTCGGTACACCACGAGCAATAATTAGTGATGGAGGTAGCCACTTCAATAATTTTCCATTTGCTTCTTTGATGAAGAAATATGGGATTACACATAGAGTGGGTACTCCATATCATCCTCAAACCAGTGGGCAAGTGGAGATTAGCAACAGAGAGATCAAGAGCATTCTGGAAAAGATAGTAAATACAAGTAGAAGGGATTGGTCACTACGCTTGAATGATGCATTATGGGCCTACAGAACCGCATACAAGACACCCATTGGCATGTCACCATATTGTCTGGTTTTTGGAAAAGCCTGTCATCTTCCAGTGGAGTTGGAACACAAAGCTTATTGGGCCATTAAAAAATTCAATTTTGATATGAAACAAGCAGGTGACAAAAGAAGATTGCAACTGAATGAGCTTGAAGAATTGAGGCACGATGCATATGAAAATGCAAAGTTGTACAAAGAAAGGACCAAGATATACCATGATAAACAACTAGCAAGGAAGGAGTTTTATGAAGGACAGAAGGTATTGATATACAACTTAAGATTAAGACTCTTTCCAGTCAAGCTTATGTCACGATGGTATGGCCCGTACATTGTTACAAAAGTCTTTTCACATGGAGCATTGGAGGTTCATAGCAAAGAGAAAAATCAAACATTCAGGGTGAACGGGCATAGGGCGAAACCTTATATTGAGATGAGTTTTGAGCCGCAAGAGGAAGATGTGAATCTTCAAACCATCCAATACATTGCATGAACTCATCAAGTCTAGCTGAAGACAAGAAACATAGCGCTTATTGGGAGACAATCCAATTTTCAGGAGAGTACTTACACTTTCTCTTTATTTCTTTTTATTTCTTTATTCATCTTTTATTTTCAGTTTCTTTCCTTCAAATTAGATGGTAACATATGCCTATTTTAAATTTTTATTTCAAACATTGAGGACAATGTTCCATCTAAGTTTGGGGGTAGTTATTCACATTTGGAGTCTCTTGATGTTGAGTCTTTTCTAACAACAATGATGAGAAATGAGCTCAGTTACTATAGGTAGAGAGTGGAGAACAAGTATTAAGTGTGGTCTTTATCTTTAAAAATGTTAATAACTTATCATATGGATCATCCTTGAAACTTTCATTCATTTGGCTATGTCAATTTAACAAATTGTGAAAGAGAATAGCAAGTTCAACTGTGAGTAAACTTAACTACACAAATTGTGAGTTTTTGAGCCTTATTTATTTCTTTTGAGAGAGTCATACACTTGAAGATCTCAGTTGACTGCATTCTTGAGATGATCTAGAACTTGTTTTTGCTACTTTTCGAAACTTATTTTTGGTTTTTGCATAAAAACTTGGAAATGATTAAGGCACCTAAGATTCTATCACCAAAGACAAATAGCCTACCCAACATCAATTATTCACTAGTTACCCCTTTGAAGCCTATAAAAGCCTTATTTTTGTAAGACACATCATCCTTAACCAAAGACTAGATGAATAGGTCACCTTACCTATATCTATTGAGTTAGTAGAGCAAGAATTGTAAAAGAGATGTGGTATGTCAAGATGAAGGGGATGAAAATATAAAGAAGAGTTGGAGGATTTGTCATAAGAAAAAATGAAAAGTTGTAAATTGCTGAGTTATGGATGGGGGAAAGGTGTTGGTAGAAATAAAGTATAGGGCTGTTATATATGGCCTTAAAAATTTGGAGGATGTAAAAAAAAAAAAATCTCTTAGAACAATGCAAGTTGCTCTACTAATCCTTTAGAATTTTGTATTCCTTTTCCCTTCAATTGTTTAAACCCTCACCCATGGCCCCATTACAATCTATAAAAGACCTTTTGATCCAAGTAACATGCAAATCAATGGTGTGAAGATGTAGTAGCAAGATCAAGCATATGGTTTCATCCAAGTAATGATAAATTGTCACGAGATCTAACTTGAATGTCCCATGTCAATGAGAGCTATATTTTTTTTTGTGAGTGTATGCCAAGGTGAGAATTTGGAGTTGAAATATAGTTGAGCTTGCTAACCTTAATCATGATTATGTTGCTTAGGCATTGGCCGCACTACTATTTGATATTCAAGTTGAGTATTCGTGTGAATAAGTTATTAACATTTGAATTACAACTTTTTAGACCTATCTTAATGCTTGTTCTAACCTTGACACTAACAGTAGCAAGTTCTCTGAGGTAAATGTTGGAAGGGTCAAGATGTTCAAGAGATGCTTGTAGTTTAATTTTGCTTGAGGACAAGCAAAAGCTAAGTTTGGGGGTATTTGATGAATCCAATAATATTCACATTTAGGAGCAATAATCTTAATGCAATTGGACATTTAAATGCTCTATATGTGGTATTTTACTCTTATTTTCTCTTTTCCACAGGAAACAGCCTAAAACAGCAAAACGAAGAAGATTCAGGATTTTGAGGATGATACACAGAAACTGCAGAGCATAAGTCGACTGGTTCTTCAAACAGGCGACTGGACAGAGAGGTTGAAGCTGCTCGGTACAGTCGACTTACTCCAAAGACAGTCGACTTGACTGATGAATTACGAATCTACAGATGTCTCGGCACAGTCGACTGATTACAAAACCAGTCGACTGGTAGTCAGCAGAGTTAGAAGATAAGAACAGTTGAAGAATCATCCTCATCCAAATCCGAAGCAAGATTAAGTTATCCAAACCCAGGTTGTCTGCGAATAACAACTCTTTATTAATCAAGATAGAGAACCAGGATTGGCAAGTGAGAAGATCGACTCAGATCTATATCCGATGTGTAAAGAGATAGAATTGAAATCTGCAGATGTGGGCAAAAGAAATTATAAAAAGGCTGGAATAAGGAGTTGAGAGTATCACTTAATCTCTGAATCATCAATCGTCAACCAACAAGCATTATTCTATCAGCATCGAAGAAAGAAGGAGATCAAGTACACTGAAGGGAATGATCAAGTCGACTGAGTGACAGCAAGTTGACTTCTCGGGCCGAACATCATCAGTTTATTTCTTCTCTTTCTAGTTTTTATTTTAATCATGTATTCGAAACTGTTAGTCAATAAAAGTCTTATTATGTGGAACTAATTTCATAGTTGGGTAGATTGAAACCGTAGTCATATAATGCTTATATTCTTCTCAACGCTACTCTATTACTTATTGATTAAACCTGATTGTATTGGTATAGATTTATAATATGAATCAAACTTGTTCAGAAGTTCTAAGAGCAGTCGACTGAGAGTGACAGCAAGTCGACTGCCATGCAGAACCTGAGATTATCAAGTTTGCGTATTATAAAACTGAATCTGTTATATGAGCATAGAGATGACCCGTATCTCGTGCCCATAACTTGTAACACAGGAATCTTTAGGGGTTCTTGGTTTAATCAACTTGAAGGATCTAGATCTGATACCAATTTCTAGAACTTCGAGTGTTTGTTCGTTTCCATTGTTTTTATGTTTTCTTTAAGTGCAACTTAGTAGATACCATGCTAAATACTTAAGGAAAGAAACGAATTAGAGTAGATACCATGCCTAATTCTTGGCCTAGGAAAACATTAACTTTAAGAAGTAGATACCATGCCCTTAAAGGAACAAACATGAGTAATTAGAGTAGTGTAGAAGGTGACTTAGCATTATTGACTACAGGTGGAAATCAAAGCCCAACTACTTAATAGATATTTGTGATTCAGAACTACTTGATCTAGCTTTAATCTTGTCATTTCTTTTAGAACAACACTTTAAGATTTTTATTTCTGTTTTATTTATTAGTAAGTTAATTTCTACAATCTCTGTGGGATCGACCCTTGCTTGTCACTACGCTTCTATAAACGATTCGTTCACTTGCGAGGTTTTTAATTTGTGTCTAGTGTATCTATTTATTTAGATAGCTGGATTTCACAACAATAGGTATGGGGGCACGGCATCGACTTCGAGCAAGGACTTGGCTTTGTCAGGCCATGCGACCTTTACGCTCGGCGATGATCTCCGACTACACTCATAACTGCTTTTCTTCGTATGGGGGCTCGGCAGCGACCTCGAGCAGGGCCTCGACTTTTTCAAGTCCTGCTACCTATGCGCTCGGCGATGACCTTCGGCTACACTCATGCTATCTACCCGAGAACAGGTATGGGGGCTCGACATCGACCTCGAACAATGCCTTGGCTTTTTCAGGCCATGCTACCTTTATGCTTGTCGATGATCTCCGGCTACACTCATAATGACTTCTCATAGTATGGGGGCTCAGCATCGACCTCGAGCAGGGTCTCGACTTTTTCAAGTCCTACTACCTATGCGCTCGGCGATGACCTTCGGCCACACTCATGCTATCTACCCGAGAATAGCCATGTGGGCTTGGCATCGACCTCGAGCACGGCCTTGGCTTTTTCAAGCCATGTGACTTTTACGCTAGGCGATGATCTCCGGCTACGCCCATAACCGCTTCTCTTAGTATGGGGGCTCGGCATCAACCTTAAGCAGGTTTTCGACTTTTTCAAGTCCTGCTACCTATGCGCTCGGTGATGACCTTCGGCTACACTCATTCTATCTACCCAAGAACAGCTATGGGGGCTCGGCATCGACCTCGAGGACGGCTTTGGCTTTTTCAAGCCGTGCGACCTTTACGCTAGGCGATGATCTCCGGCTACGCCTATAACTGCTTCTCTTGGTATGGGGGCTCGGCATCAACCTTGAGCAGGGTTTCGACTTTTTCAAGTCCTGCTACCTATGCGCTCGGCGATGACCTTCGGCTACACTCATGCTATTTACCTGAGAACAGCTATAGGGGCTCGGCATCGATCTCGAGCATGGCCATGGCTTTTTCAAGCCATGCGACCTTTATCCTCTGCGATGATCTCCGGCTATGCCCATAACCACTTCTCTTGGTATGGGGGCTCGGCATCGATCTCGAGCAAGGTCTCGGCTTTTTCAAGCCCTGCGACCTATGCACTCGGTGGTGACCTCCAGCTACACTCATACTATCTCCAAAATCCAAAAGTTTTCATTGCAAGTTTAGGGCGCTCACCTTTGGCAAACGCCCACAGTCCTGAATCTGTGGATTGACCCACCTCTCACCCGCTGGCAACTCGGGGTTAAAAGCCCCTAGAGCCGAAACCCTGAATTGTCAGAGGGTGGCAGGAGTGCGACCGATCCGAGACTGTCGGCCAAAAATTCTATTCCCGTGTTGTCAGTTGACCCACCTCTCACCCGTGGACAGCTCGGAGTTAACGACTCCTAGAGCTAAAACCTCAAATTGTGCGAGGGTGGCAGGGGAGCCACCGACACAGGACTCTCACCCAATAATGCCCTGAGCCCCAGACAATTGGTGAACCCACCTATCACCCGCGAACAACTCGGGGTTAACGACCCTCGGAGTTGAAACCTCGAATTGTTCGAGGGTGGTAGGGGAGCCGCCAACCTGGAACTCTCAGCCAAAAAATTGCACTTTGGGGGCGCCTGCCTTCGACAAGCACCCGGATCGACCCACCTCTCACCCACAGACAGCTCGGGGTTAACGACCCTTGGAGCCGAAACCTTAAATTGTCAGCTGGTGGCAGATGAGTCAATCTCGATTTCTGATGAAAAATGACAGGAGGGGGGGACGGATTATATAACCCCCGGAGAGGCGCATTTATGACATCGGGAAGTCCAAATGGCGAAAGGTGAAGCGTCTCTACTAATTTTTATCGGAAGACGAAACGTCCCTTATTGAGTGTTATCTGTAAGAAATTACGGTTTGGCTCCCGAGCGAACCACATCCTGACCACTCCTTTCGCCTCGGCGACGACCTCAAGCAAGGCCACACTCGACAATGACCTCGAGCTACGCTCCTGCCCGCCTCTCTCAATAAATTATCAAGATTAAAGAAATCAAAGTTTTATTACTCATAAGGCACCAGAAACGGCCACACAATAAAATAAAGATATTACAAATCGCTCGGCTTAGAAGGCGAACTCAGTGCTTCCCACGGGGTCCTCCACATGCTCCGCCTATTCGACGCAAAAAGATGCCTCGACCATAGAACTCTGCGCATCAGCAGGCCTCGCCTCTTCCAGATAAAAGGTCGGAGAACGACCTAGTGCGGAATGGCCTGATCCCCCTTGCGGAACGGCGCCGAGCATGAGCTTCAGTCGACGAATCTCCAACTCCTTCTCCACAACAGACTTGCGGAGAAAGGACTCTGAAGCCGACCCACTGGTGGAGGTATCCAAGGCTGACCAGTTCGTCTCCACTCCCCACTAATCCCGGCCAGCTATGGCCTTCCTTAGCTGAGCGACCTTTAGGCCGAGCTCCCGAGACTTATTCATGAAATAGTTTACCACGGCATCTCGGTCACGAGCCTGCTTATGATGGTGAGCCAGCATACTCTCTTTGGACCCCTACTCACTTCGAAGCCTGGAGACCTCGGTAGAACCAAGGTCGGCACCGAGGGCCTCATGCGTCTATCAAGAAGACGGGAAACACAACAAGTCACAAAGAGAGGCAAAAAAACACAAGTCATAGAGCATCGGCCAAAAATCTCCTTTAAGAAATTCAAAAATTTTGTGTATTACAAAAAGCGGTGGCCAGTCCGCGAAAGGCAAATACACAGTTAGAAGAGAAAAAAATCCTAAGCTACTGATTAGGGGGGACGGCACCTCTTCGTCAGCACGGTCGCCACTGGCCTCATCTTAATGAGGGTCCCCCCTCCTCCTCGCCACTGGGCGTGGGCGGGTGCTCTGGCTGCCAGTTTTAGTGAAGGTGGTCAACTTGAGCGTTAGGGAAGATCAGCTTGAAGTGCTCCTTGGCCAGGGCATAGGCCTCGTCCTGGGCTAGGATCAGAGTGTCCGCCATTGTGATCTCCACCTCTGCCATGGCGAGCTGTGCCTTTTCAGCCTCCGCCTGAGCCTTAGAACGGAAGTGCGCTAGCTCGTTCTTTTGATGGTCGACAATCGAGGCCATCTGAGCTTGGACGACTGCCTCGGCATTCCGGGCTTCCTTCAGCTTGTCCTGCAGTTTGGTAACCTCGCAGAAATACTTCTTCGCATTCCTCCTCCTCTCGACGATGACCTCCTTCTCCATGCACTTATGGAAGTGCCGCTCATGAAGCAACGCCTGGCTGAGGAAGAACAATTTAGAAAATCCTAAAATTTAAAATCCTATGCACATGGAGAAAAACCAAACACTTACCGAGAGCTGCGCCTGAGCCCACCTCATGTAGGCTGTCCCAGACATCTCCGTTGCCAGATTCATCCGATCTCGCTCCGTGGCGAGATGCTCCACCTCCTCCAACGCCACCGGGCCCTCGAGTAGGGTATCCCCTCCCTTGACCCCCAGTCCGGGACGTGCGGCCTCAAGCCCCGCCTGCCCACCATCTCTGCGGTGTTAGGGCAAAGTGGCAAGAGCCTCTGCTCCTGAACCTTGGCCACCTTCCTACTACCGGAGCTCGCCCTCAGTTCCTTCTTCGACCTCGACGAGTGGTGATGCCTCTTCACCCTCTTTGGGGACGACTGCACAGGCACCAGCATCGGCCCTTTACTGGAACCCGCGGCCGATGCGCCTCTCTTCTCCTATTCAGCCTTCTTATTCCTGATCAGCCCTCCTCTTAGCGGCTACGGCCAGCAGGGCATATTGGTTGTCGAGCCGTTTGGCAGTCATCTCTGCAAAAAAGAGAAAAGAAATAAATTTTAACACGAAGGCAAGAAGATGAACAAATTCGGAACAAAAACATACTAGGGTCGGCTGGGATCAGTCCGGCTCGGGCCAGGTGCAACTCCGTGACGCACGGCCACGCTATGCTATGCCTTCTCACAATCTTCTCCACCATCGCCCACTCTTTTTCAGACAACTCACTCTGCTTCGGGGGCTTGTGGTTCGACCTACTAAAATTCCAAACAGTGGGAATCTTCCAAGTCCTCTCACTCCGGACGATGAAGCACTTTTCCTTCCATCCTTTGATGGAGTCCGGATGACCATGCATCACCTTCTTGTGAGGGCGCAACGAGAGGTAGAAAATCCCCTCCAAGTCACCGAGCGAGCTCATCCCCATGATGGCACGAAAATACGTGAGCCTCGGCTTAACACCCTTCTTCTGGCACTTCAGAACGAAGCAGACCAGGTGCTTCCATGAGTTGGGCCCATACTGCATCGGGCTCAGACCCCCCACTTCAGTACCTCCACAATGAACGGATGCAGTGGCAGCCTCAACCCCGAGATGAAGGCGTCCTCAGGGAACATGTAGAAGTGGGACTCCAGCACTGTAGTCGGACGGATTTCGAGGTTCGACATCAAAAGCTCAAATTCCTTCAGGATGAAGTAAGCTGCCCTTAAGATGTGAAAGTAATCTGCCCTCAAAACACATTGGGATGCTATCCATCTTATCATAGGCTGACCCGTGTCCCATAGCTGTGAAGTGAATGCAAGAAGCCCCTCCACGTCGTCAAGATACATCTTGATCGATCCCGGGTTTCTTGCCGTCACAGGGCCAAACGCGAGGTTTTCTCTCCGGAGATGGGGTTGCTAACGGAGGCAGAGGTGGAAGACCTTCCTCTTCCTCGACTGCCTTTCCTGCGATTCCTCCTCCCTCTTTTCCCCGACCGTCGCCTCCCTTGGCTCCCCGAACGGGCTCCTCCTGGTTGTCCTCAACAAACCCCTCTCCCTCATGGTCTCCTTCTTCATGCTCCTCCTCCTCAGCAAACCCCTCTCCCTCGGGGTCTCCCTCGGGGTCTCCCTCTTCATGCTCCTCCTCCTCCTCAGCAAACCCCTCCACTTCGGGGTCTCCCTCTTCACGCCCCTCCTCCCCCTCTTCAAACCCCTATCCCTTGGAGTCCACTCCCTTTTTCTCTCCCTCCTCCATAGGCTCCTTACTCGTCCTGCGCGATCATAAAGGTTGTATGTCATACACTACAGCAGCCTCGCCTTCCAACTGGACCTCCTCCTTAATTCCATAATCACCTAGAGACCAAGATGTTGACGTCGACTGGACCTCCTTAGGACGACATGAAGTTCTTGCCTCGGAGCCGAACTGAGAGCGCAACATTGGGATACAAAAATACTAACCTGGTATGCTGAGAAATGGGAAGATCGCCGAAAAAATGGTTGTCGAAGACTATAAGAGATTTTCCTGTGGAGAGGGAAAACACAAAGTGGGGGAATGAGGGAGGAGGGGGAGATTTATAATGGAGGAAGGACTCCTCGATTTTCATGAAAAGATCTAACCGTTGGATCTTGATCATCAAGGTCCAACGGCCACCAAGGTCTAGAGCACTTCGATTCTCACGCATGAAACGTCATCCTAGGGCGTGAAATTACCCATTTACCTTTAGCCCTATCGATCGATACAATAGCTCGGAATGCGTGGTCCACTACAAAAGCACTACAAGCCACCCAAGCTTTTCAGACAAGTTTTAGTGGCTCGGCACTCGGATGGCACCGCGAGCCACAAATTCCTTCTTAATCAGCTTGGGGCTCGGTGCTCGGATGGCATCGCGAGCCACAAATTCATCCTTAATCAATTTTTGGCTTGGCCCTCGGATGGCACCGCGATCCACAAATTCCTCCTTAATCAGCCTGCGGCTTGGCGCTCGGATGATACCGCGAGCCACAAATTTCTCCTTAATCAGCCTGAGGCTCGGCGCTAGGATGGCACTGCGAGCCACAAATTCCTCCTTAATCAGCTTGGGGCTCGGTGCTCGGATGGCACCGCGAGCCAGAAATTCCTCTTTAATCAATTTGAGGCTCGCTCGGCGCTCGGATGGCACTGCAAGCCACAAATTCTTCTTTAATCAGCTTGGGGCTCGGCGCTCGGCGCTCGGATGACACCGCGAGCCACAAATCCCTCCTTAATCAACTTAGGGCTCAGCACTCGGATGGCACCACGAGCCACAAATTCCTCCTTAATTAGCCTGGGGCTCAGCACTCGGATGACACCGCAAGTTGCAAATCCCTCCTTAACCATCTTGGGGCTCGGTGCTCGGATGGCACTGCGAGCCACAAATTCCTCCTTAATCAGCTTGGGGTTCAGCGCTCGGATGACACCGCGAGCCACAAATTCCTCCTTAATCAGCTTGGGGCTCGGCGCTCGGATGACACCGCGAGCCACAAATTCCCCCTTAATCCGCTTGGGGGCTCGTCTTCTAACCCTCAACACTCGGCTAAGTGAGCATCAGCTCCTCAGAACTCTACGTCCCCTTGTTTTTCCAACTAGCAAGGAGGGCTCGTCCCCTAACCCTTGACGCTCGGTTAAGCGAGCCTCAACTCCTTGGAACTCTACGTCCCCTTGCTTTTCCAACCAGCAAGGAGGGCTCGTCTACCGACCCTCGATGCTCGGCTAAGCGAGCCTCAACTCCTCGGATCTGGCGTCCCCTTGCTTTTCCAACCAGCAAGGAGGGCTCGTCCCCCGACCCTTGACGTTCAGCCAAGCGGGATTCAACTCCTCGGATCTCGATGTCCCCTTGATTTTCCAACAAGTAAGGGGGGTAGTCTTCCGACCCACGACGCTCGGCCAAGCAAGCTTCAACTCCTCGGATCTCGATGCCCCCTTGCTTTTCCAACCAGCAAGGAGAGCTCGTCCCCCGACCCTCGACGCTCAGCCAAGCGAGCTTCAACTCCTCGGATCTCGACGTCCCCTTACTTTTCCAACAAGTGAGGGGGGGTAGTCTTCCGACCCTTGACGCTCGGCCAAGCAAGCTTCAACTCCTCAGGTCTCGACGTCCTATTGCTTTTCCAACCAGCAAGGAGGGCTCGTCCCCCGACCTTCGATGCTCGGCAAAGCGAGCTCCTACTCTTCGGCCCTTGGCATCCTTCGTGACTCTAAGAGGGGATCCCATTCATCTTATCTCGCTGGCCTCTCCAGGAAAACACGGATCCCGTTCTTTACCGTACACATCCCTCCGCTCTTCCTACAGAGGCAAAACCACTCCTACACGGCTGGATTACCCAGCCCTCCAGGAGTGGGGGGCTCCTGATATGGGTCAGATGATGTGGCCTCTCCTAGGCCACCAGATCCCCTCAAAAATTGTTCACCCCTGATCATCAGATCAGCCCTAAGCCCCATGGGCTTCTGCCACGCCAGACCCACAGGTAAGCGGGTCCAGACCCGGCCCAAATAGGATCTAGACCCTCTCCCTCCTTTACAAGGTAATCAATCTTTTTCCTCTAAAAACTCTAGCTACCGTTCTTTCCAGTAACTGACTAGACCGTCGGAGGGCCTGCCACCGGGATCAACCCCAGTGTTCCTAGGCCGAGTGCAGGTACACGAGACCGAGCTGAGCCACCCAGATCTGAGCCGAGCTACTAGGATCCGAGCCGAACCCCGAGCATCAGTCCTCCACTTCATTCTTCCTCCTCCTGGGCTGTCCCTCAGCCAAGGGTCGGGAGTATAGTTGGTACCGAGACTTCCGCTAAATAACAAATTGAGAGAACTCACACCTGGTGCAGCCACCCCCAAAAACAAACTGTATCAAAGCCCAAACCAAGTCTTGTTTCTCATCTTATAAATATTATTTTGATTTATTTGAAGCCCAATTTTAATACATACTATCATATTATTTTATTGATTATTTTAATTTTATGTGAAGTCTAATTCTGCAGCCCAACAATATTATTATCCTTGTTTATTATTGTAAGCCCAACTATTAAACTCAAAACCACATTGATGTACCCAAACCTGTTAACCCAACTTAAACCCACTAACTCAATTTTCACCAAATCTCTCCAACTCTCCCTCACGTTGACTACAACTCCACTCTCCTTAAATCGCTCCACTACCCCTATTAAATCTCCACTGACAACAATTCCCAATAATCTCTCCTTTAATCTTACTCATTATCTCCTAACCACCCTCTAATTAATCCCTACTATCTCTCCTCTCTCCCCGACCTTCTCCTTTCTTCTGCTTTTTTTTGCTCCCCGGCCCAAAAGCCCCCACCTCTTCACCTTGCCTCCCGCTGCGAGCGCAACTGTTGAGCCTCATCATTGCCACCACCATGGCTGCCTCTCATCCACTGCGCTGCAACCCCGATCACCTTCATCGACTGCAACATACAACTCCATAGCTGCTTATCCTCGTTAGCCGTGCAACCACCAGTCGCAGCAGCCCCGACCTTGGTTCACCCACAGCGACACCCAACGACCATAAGTCACTGCCTGCACCTCGACTGCAACCCTCCTCGGCATCCCCGTCGCCCCTCTTGTTGCTCCTGCAACCACTGCCGTCAACCTCTCCCCTGCCTTCATTCCCCTTCAGCAGCCGCCCTCCTCCATCGTCTTCGCTGCTGTCGTTGCTCCACTGCAGTCACCATCATCGCAGACCTACCATTCCCGACCATTCTTGCTGCCTCCCTCCACCACCGCTCAGCTCCTCCTGCACCCAACCACCAACAGCCGGCTTTTCAACCTCGTCGACCCACCGCCACCGAATGCAATCAGCTCCGAAGCCGACCACCACTCCCGACAGCCACCTCATGTCCCTGTGTTGCTCGCTGCCGTGTGTCGTCCGTTCCGAAGCTTCTTGTTGATGTTGTTTCTTTTGCTGTTGTTGCCGCTGTTATTGCTGTTGTCGTGGTTGCTCTCGCCATCGTTGCTGCTCTCGCACTTGCCATTGTTGTTGTGCCTCTTGCTGTTGCTACTTGCTGTTGTTGCTGTGCCTCTTGCTATTGCCGCTTACTATTGTTGCTAAGTTTGCCGTTACTTGTTTAGCACATGTCTTTGTGTTTGTAGTTGCACGCGTGTTGCCGTCGGGACTCTCGTCCCATTATTCTCTTATTATTATCGGAATCGTCGTCATCTCTAAGACAAGTACTTTATACATTTTATTATTCCGTACAAGTATTTTATTTGACCTCCCGCAATTAGTAGTTATATTTGATTATCGTAATTGAACCTCGTTACTGTCCATGTTCATGAAATTAATAATAATGATAATAAGAATTACTTATTTTTATTGTTGTATGTGAAAGACATGTATTGCTCAAAATAAATCATTTTTTTAAGTTTACTTTGACTCCCGACTCCAATCTCCATCCTCTACTCATTTCTCCAATATCCATACAAACAACCCAACCCAACTATTCCAGTCTCATCCCTTTCTGACTCCCGACTCCTGTCGACATCGTCTGACTGAGTGACTGGCTCCCAAACTCCCAATTCCCGAACTCTTCGATTCCGCTTGCTATTGTTGTTGTCTCACTGTTTGTTGTAGCCTCCTACTTTGCTTTGTAGTCGTTGGCCCGAACACCGAGAATCAACCAACACCAACCAATTGGTAGCTATTTCTTCCTCTCTTTTACTTTAAATGAGTCATAATTGATTAATTATTTGACTGTTGTAGACATGTAGAGTTGTAGTTGTAGTCTTATAGAGTTGTAGACTTGTAGTATTGTAGAACAGTAGAGCTATAGAAGCGTAGATTTGGGCTTAACTGAATAGATTAATATTTTTGTAAGTTAAAATTTGATAGATTAGGATTTAATTAAAAAATTTATATTTTCTTTCAGTTTTATATGATATATATATGTTTTTTTAACCTATATATATATATATATATTTCTTTCAGTTTTATATGATATCTATATGTTTTTTTAACCTATATATATATATATAAGTTTTTAAAGAACTGTAGGAAAAAAGCCCCCAATTTTTTTCAACAATTATGTATGAATGGCCCTGAGTTCGCCTCGGTCCCCATGAACTCAGGGCCGACCTTGTTGAGGACCAAGAGTAACCACTTTTGTTATTTGTAATTGATCATTCATCATGATGAAAAAATTGAAGAGGATGTTACTGATGCGGGAGCAATAAACTATGAGAGATGACGAGAATGAGAGTTTGTACTGATGGCCAATTTAAAAGAAGTTTCAAAGATGTTTTTGAACCATAATTTTTATTGCTTTCCTACTTTAATATCAAGATATTAGATGTGTACTTATTTTCATAGTTTAGATTTTTAATTACTTGCGTAGTTAGAGATTTTTGAATAATTTTATAATTTTTCCTTTAAAAATAGGTTACTTTTTTCTTTTTCTGCAGGTTTATTCCTCATATTAAAAGATGCATTTTTTTTGTAATCACCTTATTATTATTATTCAATAAAATATAAAGAACTTTTCTTCAGTTTATCTTCTTGGTTCTTCGAGAAACTCTTGTTTATTCAAGGCCCGTAAGTTTGTACGAGAACAAGAAACCAATCTATCTTCTTAAGGCCAAGCACTTATAGTGCAACTGGTAAGACTTCTCACTCTTAAGTGAGAGATCACATGTTCGATTCCGGTCTTAGATGGATTTAATTTAGAGGATTTTGGAAAATCCCCTCACCAAAATGGGTGGCTACGGACGAATGCTAACTTTAAAAAAAAATCTGTCTTCTTAACTATGTAAGTTATGCATATAGTTAAAGCATGTTTGTTAAAATGGCAAAATGCATCAAAAAGTAAGAAAGAAAGAAAATGGTCTTCTTAACTACATTAGTTATGCATATAATTAAAGCATGTTTGTTAAAATGGCAAAATGCAGCAGAAGTATTGTGTAATGTGAAGTGGCTTAAGGATTAAATAGAAATTTTTTTAGGATTGCTATACGACCAAGCCATACTTTATTGATTAAAGTGATGGCCAATTTAACATGTTCAACGAATGAGTGTAACCAAGCAGAGGGTACTAAAATGCATCTATTAAAGGACATAGTTAAGAATGAATGTATAAAGGACAAAATTATGAATGAATGTATACTTTAAAAAAAAGGGCAAAAAACAAAGTACCCCCCTAACGTTTGGGCTTAATACAATATGCCCATATAACGTTTGAAAAAGTACATTTAACCCATTCCACCGTTAACTTAACCCCATCCGTTAAGTTAGAATTATTGAATTACCTTTTTACCCTTACCCTTTCATAATTAAATTTCTTCTTGTTTTTCCTCTTTCTTCATTCTTCTTGTTTTTCCTCTTTCTTCATGTCCTGCGTGTCATAGAATTTTGGGTTGGTTATACAGTGAGCTTAATATGTGTATGTATGCGTGGATGTATTGAATATACAATAGATTTGTTAATATAGCATCTTTCTGTAGCTTAATGGCTGGTTGGTGATGACTGTTAATTAAGACACATGTATTCAGTTTTCATTTCCTCTTGAGCACATTTTTGTTCATGTGCAGTAGGGATAGATTCCTACATATTTTCTTTATTTATTTTAATGTTAGAGATTTACTCGGCTAGCCATATGTTAGGAGGGATAATTTCATCCTGTTAATTTTTACAATTTATAATGTCTTTGTCTATTACAGGGTGGTTTTGTTCTTTGCCGTCTATTCAAGAAGTCTGATGAGACTCTTCCCTGTTCGTCTAGTAGTGAGATTGAGACAAGTGGCTTATCTCCTATCCAAAACAATTCTCTGAATAATGTGCATAATGAACCTGAGGGTTTGGAAGAATCTGCAACACCGCTAAACCCAGAATCTCCAGATATAGATCTGCTACAAGAGTTGCAGCCTTTGCCTGGCACCATTACCAAACAACCAGTAGAGAGGACAGCCATTCATGAAGCTCCGTATTTTATACCTCAACCCTTGAAACTAGAAGAAAGCCATTGCAATGGCAAAATGACTTCAGATGCATGTGGTCATTTGGGTGAAACACTTGAAGAAGAGGTGAGCCCGATCTGTATCTGAGAATGACTTCTGTATATTTATTCAATCAACTCATATCTCAGTTTTGATAATTTTAATTATGAACTTCGTTCCTTCTAGCATTTGTGAATTTTGATAGCCATGAATGATCATTTTATCTAACCGTAGTTTGTTGCTGTTATATATTCAGAGTGCTTTGTTTGATGGTTTAGAACAATTCCTCGGCCCAGAATATGAGCATCTGTTTTCTGATGAACTTCCCGAAAATTTGTCGATGCAACCTAGTGTGAATTTCTCAACATATGGTGATACTAAGGATCAGATGCTTGAGCCAGACTCTATCACTGATATATTGGATGCGATAGTTTCTACTCCAGAAGATAATTCTGCTGAGACATCAAACTATCAGGCAGACTCGGCTACTAAACTAATGCAAGATAACCAGATTTCTGTGATCAACTGTGATTCACCTGTGATGCAGCAGGTGAGAAAGCTTGTTTGAAATTTTAGTGAAAGTGTTCA
This sequence comes from Hemerocallis citrina, assembly GCA_017893485.1. Lineage (NCBI taxonomy): Eukaryota > Viridiplantae > Streptophyta > Magnoliopsida > Asparagales > Asphodelaceae > Hemerocallis > Hemerocallis citrina. Next base: position 204,934,243 of record CM030359.1, on the reverse strand, counting down.
GCAGGGAGTTATTTGTGTATTTAAGTCAATTGTAAATTTAATTCTTTTTTTAAAAAAAAAATTGCTTCACTTTTTATGGATGTAGGGAGGCTCATATCTACAAGGTCTGGAGCAGTCTTCTGGGATGCCCTTTTCTTCGAGTGATTCATTACAGATGCACACTTCTGACAGATACAATGAAAGAAAGCCCATGCCTTATGCTTTTGCAGGAAACAGTAACCCGAGTTTGCTAGGCCATCATCCCTCTATGGAATCTCCATTGGACCTCCATAATAGCAAGAACTCAACCGAGAAGATGGAACCACCTAACATCAACATAAAAAATCGATCTCTAAAGTTAGAACTTTCAATAAGATCCGTTATGGAAATCCATCAAGTTAGAATTAACTGAATACTAACCCCATCCGTTAAGTTAGAATTAAGTTAGAATTATCTGAAAAAGAATGAAGAAAGAGGAAAAACAAAAAGAATGAAGAAAGAGGAAAAACAAGAAGAAATTTAATTATGAAAGGGTAAGGGTAAAAAGGTAATTCAATAATTCTAACTTAACGGATAGGGTTAAGTTAACGGTGGAATGGGTTAAATGTACTTTTTCAAACGTTATATGGGCATATTGTATTAAGCCCAAACGTTAGGGGGGTACTTTGTTTTTTGCCCTAAAAAAAATAGAGTTCGCCCCAATTGAAGATAAAATCAGAGGGAACCCACTGAGCTAGTTTGAACATACAAATGGGAGTTAGGGGAGATAAAGGAACACATAGACCCAAACAAAACTGGATTGAAGGAATTGATCGGAATTTGAAAAGTTTTAATTTGTTGATGGTGATGACCCTCCATAGTTGAGTTGAGAGAAGTATTCATGTAGCCGGTCATAACATTTTGGGATAAAGACTTTGTTGTTTTGTCGTGTATTTTGATGATGATGCAACATTGTATGCAATTTGTAAAGAAGTTCACAGATCCAATGACCGGAGTAGAGACAACCCTAGACGAATCTCAACAGATGTTCATGCCAGTCATCAAATATGGAAAAACATGTAAAATAGACTGTATTACGAGTGTTTGCGAAGTGCGGTGAAATGGAGTCAAGTTCGATGGCCTGTGCGGGGGGGGGGGGGGTGGTGGTGTAATGGAGGCCGTTGTGATGTTATGCTTTAGTTATGTCGAACAAAGTGGGGAAGATGAGGTAGTGAGAGCGGAGGTGTTGGTGGTGTGGTAGTGCGAAGAAGAGAGGGGGTGGAAGTTTGGGGGCGGTACATGCAACTTGATGTGCAAGTGGTCGTGGCACAGACGAGAATGAGAGTGCTTGAAATTGGGGAAAGCTGGGTGATCTAGGGTTAGGTTAAGGATCATTGTAGGCTAACTTATGGGTTTGGTTGGGCCTTGGGTTATTTGTATGGATTTCTATATCATGTCCCAACTTAGATTAGTTTACAACTGATCTAAGCCAAGGTTCTACATTGGTTCGCCAAAATTTTAGTCGTACCCAACAAGATTGGAAGAGGAATGTAAGCACTCAAGGGATCTCATAATATTAAAATTAGTGATTATACTTTGAATGAATTGGTCAATGGTAAAGGGAAGTGTGAAGGTTTTCCAGTCAAAGGAAGTGTGAAGGTTTTCTTGAAAGCAACAAGTACTCACATTAATTTATGCATGTCTTTTGCTGTTCTTCATTCATTCATTTTGTATGTATATGGTTGTAGCTTTGCATAATAAGAACCAATAGAACCAATTTCATTAGCTTGCTTGCTCTTCCATTATTCTCAAACTTTGTTATCCAATTTAATATGGTATCAGAGCCACATATCAATTCTCATATCTAAAGAAGATCAAACATCACCAGAACGCTCCAACAACAACAACTCAAGTATGGACTCATCAGATCCATCCTTCAGATCATCCCGATCTCGTACTCATCCTGATAAAATTAAATGGTGTCAACTATCAATCATGGAGTATATCCATGATCTATGCTCTCACAGCCAAGAACAAAATTGATTTCATTAATGGTTCTATCGAACCTCCCTCTGAAGCAGAACAACCAATTGAATTCGGTCATTGGAATCAATGCAATAATATGATTCTATCATAGATCACTCATACCGTTGAACCCGATTTAGCAAAAAGGGTTGTTCATGCCAACACAGCCCACCAAGTTTGGGAGGACCTAAAAGATCAATTTTCTCAAAAGAATGCCCAACGATTCAGATCCAAAAATCCTTGGCGTCTCTTTCACAAAGCAACATGACTGTCTCTGTGTATTATACGAAACTTAAAGGCTTATGGGATGAATTGGAATCATATAGGACCGTACCTATTTGTAACCAAGCCATGGCACACATAGAGCATAGGGAAGAGAATCGAATAATACAATTCCTCATGGGTCTTAATGATACTTTTGGCATTGTTCCCTGCAACATTCTCATGATGTCACCGCTGCCGAATGTTTGCCAAGCCTATTCTCTCGTTATTCAAGATGAAACTCTAAGACAAATGACATCCGAAGCTAGGAAAACTTCTCCATTGCAACAACATCTCAATGATGCCAAGGGAATCAGAACAACAAATCTAAACACAAGCATTGTGATTATTGCCACACGATTGATACTTGTCGCACATTGAAGTTCCATTGCAAATATTGTGATCAAAATGGACATACCAGAGATCAATGCAAATTCAAGAATGACACTTGGACTTTCAACAATCCAAGAGGCCAAGGAAGTCGCGATAGGCCTCATGGTAACGACTCTCACTCCTCTGCCAATGCAACAGAGGCCTCACAAGTCGAACATGAACCTTTACATGGATTCTCGGCAGATCAACTTCAACATCTAGCTCGTGCAATATCTATGATGAAATCAAATAATTCTAACAGTAATAGCAATACTTTGGCATATGCAGCAGGTTCATCTTTGTATTCTAATGTCTCATTTAATTCAGTTTTCACTGAACCTTGGATATTAGACAGCGGAGCGACATATCACATCCCTTCCGATTCCACCTTGTTGTCCACAATAAAATCACCTTTCACACCATTTGTTAACTTACCCACTGGTTCATCAACCCCTATTACTTCCACTGGAGATATTTTTTTTATTTCTGATATCAGTCTCAGTAGTGTTTTATGTGTTCCTTCATTTCGTTTAAATTTGATGTCTATTAGTAAAATTACTATAGCCTTAAATTGTTGTGCCGTTTTCTTTCCTAACTTTTGTGTCTTACAGGACTTGGCTTCGGGGAGGATGATTGGCTCGGGTAAATAGCGAGGTGGTCTTTATTACATGTCTCCAATACAACAAATACCGATTTCCCACCAGGTCTCTCAACCTCCAAATTTGTGGCACATGCATCTTGGACACCTATCTTCAGATCGTCTTAAATTAGCTTCTTCTTTAATATCTTAAAAAATAATATCATTTGATAATAATTGTGTTGTCTGTCCTATGGCCGAACAAACTCGATTACCTTTTGCATCAAGTTCTATAACAACAAAGTCTCCATTTGATTTATTACATTGTGATATTTGGAGTCCTCATAAAATTCAAACACATTCTGGAGCACAGTTTTTTCTTACAATTGCTGATGATTTTAGCAAGTGCACATGGGTTTATCTTATGCAATATAAATTAGAAACTCAAAAACTCCTTCAATTCTTCATCACCTTTGCAAAAACTCAGTTTCATGCATCTGTTAAAGCTATTTGTGTTGATAATGGTTTGGAATTTTTTCCAATGAAAGAGTATTTTCAATCTCATGACATTGAATACCAGCGAACTAGCGTTTACACTCCGCAACAAAATGGGGTTGTTGAACGCAAGCATCGCCATATCATTACTGTTGCTCGTGCTATTCTTTTTCAATCTCATCTGCCTTTAATTTTTTGGGGAGGATGTGTTTTAACTGCAGTTTATTTTATCAATCGCCTCCCCTCACCATTACTATCCAACAAGTCACCTTTTGAAATACTTCACCATCATCCTCCGTCACTTGATCACTTGAGAGTTTTTGGTTGCTTGTGTCATGCCACAAATGTTCAGCATACTCATAAATTTGATTCTCGAGCTAAACAATGTATTTGTGGGTTATCCAACTTGTAACCCCCGTTCCCGCTAATACGTATTTCCTGAATATTTTCGGTATTTTGATTATTTATAAATTTATTTTGTGCTAAACCGGTTTCAGATCTTTTACTAAGTGTTTTATAATCGACAATTATATTTACTTCGAATAACGATGTATTTTTATTTATAATTGATTGACTATATGTATTTCTGTTCAGATTATTTTAATATAAAGTTGATAAGCCAAATTCTTATTTTGCTGTATAATGTTATTATTATTACTATTACTATTATTATTATTATTATTATTATTATTATTATTATTATTATTATTATTATTATTATTATTATTATTATTATTATTATTATTATTATTATTATTATTGTTTTCATTATAATAATAATAATAATAATAATAATAATAATAATAATAATAATAATAATAATAATAATAATAATAATAATAATTATTATTATTATTGTTATTACTATTGCTATTATTATTGTTTTCATTATTTTTATTATTATTGTTATTATTGAATTACTTTCACGAAAACGTTGAACCCAAATTATATTCTGTCTTGGATTATTGTTCTTATTAGTATTGTTATTATGTTGTTAATATTATTATTATTATTATTTGTAAAGCCCATCGATTTTGATTTATATTATATTATTTAATTATTTAAATTGAAACCCATCATCTAAAGCTCAATTTTATATTCATTTAATTTGCATTATTTATTAATAACCTGAGCCTAACCCAAGCCCATCTCTTAATGGATTCGAACTAAAACCCACATCTTAATGGATCCCCTTTTAATACCCATCCTCCCTCCTTCCTCTCCTTCGAACGAAACAGAGAACCCATCGTTCTCCTCGCCCCTGATCACACCGGAGCTCACCCCCCCTTTTGTCTTCCTCGCCACTTCCGTCGAGCACCCCGTTAACTCGCCTCGTCGCCACGCCTCCTACACCTGTTGCTGCCATTGATCCCGAGCACCTCGTCGACCAGCATCGCAACCTGAGCACTGCCCCATCGACCCTTGAGCTTCCGACTGCCACCATCAACCCATCGCTCCACTCCCGTCGCCTGCCTCCGCTAGCCTCCCCTCATCACAATCAAAAAGAAAAACCACACTTGGTTTGATCATCAAAATATTCAAAATATTCTTTTTTCGGTAAAACAAAACTTTTCTCACAACACCATGGCTGTAAGTCACAAATCTCAACAGGATTATCTCATCCAAAAAATACACATTTGTACATCCACAATATCTTTATTATCCACATTTAATTTAATAAACGGTTACTACCACAAAAGACTCTTTCTTATATGGAAACAAAATCAATTCCACAAAATCCTTTAAATTTAACTTTCAGTTCTCACTTTTCATACATGCATAAAGCATAAATAAATTTCTCTTTAATTCAATCAACTTAAACTGAAACAAGTCTCTTAATTATATGGGATCTCATCCCTAAAATCTGAAATTCTTTAGTTCTAAAAATATGAAATTTACCTCTTTAGAAACTGAAAACTAAACCTTTTTCGAATTCAATTCTCGTTCTTCAAAACTGAAATATATAACCCCTCAGAACTGAGAGTTTCATCTACAATAATATAGATTTACTTCCCCCAAATCATTACTTGAATATATCAAACATTGAAGCTAGATTTTCCCAAAATCTAAAATTTGTACATTCGAAACTTAATCAAAAGAATCAATTAAACTTCATAGAAATACTAGATTTAAATATATATATATATATTCTCATCCATATGCATACTTGTGTTCTCAAACCATAGCACACAAACCCCCAAACAAAAACTCCTCAAAATCCGAGCCCTACACTCCAATCCGAGAGCCAAACAACAAGCCCTAGGTCTGCACAGTGCTCGGCTGCACTGTGCAACCTTGGCGCTGTGCTGCTCTTGACCCCGAGCCAACCCTAGGTTTAGGGTTTAACCCCGAAACCCTAACCCTAGTGTCTCACCACTTCAAGCATGCATTCTTCCATGAATTTGACATGTATTTGTATATAAAAAATCTAGTTTTCAACTCATCATAAATTCATATTAAAACAACGAATAACTCACAAAAGATTTATCTTTTAATTACTCAAAACATGTTCTTTAATCATACATATAGATAAACACATCTACAATAACATATAGGTTCATTAGATCTATTTCTATAATTAAAAATTGGATCTTTCATGCATAGAAAAACTCCATTATTCAAGAACAAATTATTTTAGATCCATACACAATCAAGACTCAATCTTTATGCCATATAATCAATAATCTCATATCATGCATACATCTCAATAGGTACTACAATCATGCTACAAAATAATTCATGACATACAAGAGTTCATCCCTAGCATGATACTAAATATATGAGATAAAAACAAAACAAGAGACTTGGAGTGTTACCCCGCTCAAGAAGAAATTGATACAACTAGTAGTCTCCTCCTCCAAGAAATAGATCAACTCCGAAGCCTCCAAAAAATCACCAAAAACAGAAAAAGAATGCAGGCTGAAATCTATTGCTGTTGCCATATATATGGTCGGCCAGAAATTAGGGTTCCGTGAGAGGGGTTTTGCAATAAAGTCCCTATACAAACCCAATTTGCATTATTCAATTATTTATTCAATCTTTCCAATTATAATTCAATCAAATATGGATGAATACCTATCCCAAAAAGTCTCCACTGAAAAACTGGCCCCCAATATGGCTAACAAATTTTACCTCCAAACAACTTTCTACAAAAAAGTCCCATTCTTTCGAAATATTTACAAAAAGTCCCACAAATTCAAATATATCCAATTATGAATAATAGAATTTATTTAGCAACTCAAAATTTCAAAAATCACATTTCAAACATATTTGCACGTGTTTTGATCGTGCAAAGCGACCATTTCACAGAAATTCAAAATAATTAAATATTTTTTAAAAAAAATTATTTTTTAATTCAAAATATTGTATTTAAAATTATGGGGTGTTACATCTATGGCAAGTAGTACTAGGTTATTTGTCAGCAGTGTTCTACATAAATACAGTAATGTTTAGTCAACACAGCATAGGAATAATTATATAATTTAAACGAACAAAAGAATACTTCTTACTTGGGCCCTAGTACTGCTCGATCTCGCTCCCATCGTCCGTACAATATTTGCGATGATTACCTTGCAATGTATGATAGAAAATATTGGTCGATTAACAAATAAACAAAAAAGACAATTTATGTCATACAACGAACACAACAACTTAGAATTCTAAGTTTTTTAATATCAAAAAACACAACACAACATCAAACTTGTCTCACTTCGGATGCGACATTATATAGAAAATCAACACAATCAGCACCTTATTGCAAATATTCCTCCATGCCGAAGTGACTAACACAAATGAGTTCGTTTTTTTTTTATACTTATTGTCTAATCACTAGCAATATAACCAAATAGAAATTTTGAGATCTATATCTATATATAAAGGGATGAATAAGTTATAAGTAGTAAATAATTCACATTTATATGCTCATTCACCAAATTTGTATATCTAAGTGCCTAAGCAACATTCAACATTAAATGATAGACAATTTTCAAAATTTATGCATATTTCCAACAAAAAGTGAAATAACCATAACAAACAACATTAATTAAACAGTAGAAGTAGTAAATATTATCAATACCTCTTTAGGGTTTTGGATTTGGAAGATGGGTTTAAAGCTATTGAGAGTTGGAAGAATGTGAGATTCGAAGTTGAAGGAGAGAGATCTAGGAGAGATGAAGTTAGATGAGTCCCGATTAGGGAATGAATTAGTGAAAATGAATGGAGATTTTGGAGGATTTGGGGGTTAGGGTTCTTGGGGTTTCAGAGTTGGTGTTGGATAAAAAGAAGAAAAATAAATAAAATGAAGTGGAGAGAGAGAGAGAGAGAGTGAGAGCCCGACCTTATTAGCAGTCTGGTCCCATTTGTAGTCGCTAGTGGGAATAGTGACCACATATTCCCATAAGCAACCTTAGGTTTTTTCCCCCTTTGTCCTTCTCCTCCTCCTCCCAGAGATAGCTGTATGAAATCTAAATAATTCTCAAATAAGGTGGTTATTCTCGTTAGCAACTTCACATATGCTAAAGTCGTTGATGAGAATAGCGACAACAAACCATTATTTCAACAAAAGAAAATAAACGAGCGTCCGCTATTCCCATTATCGATCTTTGAAAGGAAGAAGCCATTAATGAGAATAACGGTCGCGGCTAACATGGCAACGACTAGCTCAAATATGCCAATAATTTGGGAAGTGGTATACTTTTGCAAATAATTTCAAAAAGTGGCTTAGTATGGCAAAAAGTTCCATCGGCAAGGAGAGGGATGGTGTCAATAATTGTTATTATTCCAAAAATTTATGTTTTTTGTTTCCTGCAACAATGCTTCTTATCAAGGCATGTGTTGTAGACAAGACTCCTCAAGCTCCTCGGTCAAGTAAGAACTTGCCAGACCCAACATGTTCAACTTCCAAACACATCAACAGGTTACTTTCTCTCGATCATCTTCTATTTTCCCTATCCCCCCTTCCTCTTCTAATTCTGACCCTCATTTGAAATGCTTTAGATCCTCCTCTCCGGGCATCTCTATAGGGTGTGCGTGAATCAGATGAAGTGTTTCTTCTGTGAAAATTTTGGTCACTCAAGTTGTCGTTGTTTTTCTCTTCAAAAAATCCTTGGGTGGCCCACGGGTAGGCCACTACCTGCCATGTAACGCCCCGAATCCCAAATACACTGAATTCGAGATGTTCTACAGGATCTTTTCACTTTCTTTAGTACAATTTTACAAGGAAATTTAAACTTTTCACTTTACATCAGAGTTTACATCAATATTATACTTTTCTTTTGCACAGCGGAAGTAAAATTTACAACGATTAAATAAATGTACAACAACATGATATAATCTTTAACCATCCATTCCTCTTTAACCTTTAACATGCCATTTACCTGCATATAAGACTGTGGGTACGTCAGTTTATTCAACCGACGATCATTATACACGGCCATCCTCTCTATGCCGGAAACAGTATAACTTAATTTTCCATATTTAGCAAACACAAACTTGTCACATTACAAATGAAGGGACTACCCTATTGATGTCGTGTTGTGATTGTGCACTTAATCCTTAATGCAATTATTTATGTTACATGACACTAATGCACACTTGTTCGGAGTCTATACATCCCATACTACATAGGTCCGAGGGCAAGCCTCTTAATCGTTCTTCATCTTTGTAGGGTTCAATCCCTCGCTATGACTTAATCTACTACTGTAACTATGGTAGTGTCTTAGATGATCTATGAGTGCAAGCACGTGTACAGAAACTGGAGGGGAATCCCACGTCATGTCACGACTCATCGTGAAGAACCTGTGGCAATTTCAGCCTCCTTCATGGCACACGATCCTCATGCAGTCACCAAACATCCCACAAGCGTCACCACCGGGACGGTACCCTGGAGCAGTATCCACGTCATGTCACGACGCATCGTGAAGAACCTGTGAAATACTCTTCGCCGCCACGGCACCCTGGAGCCGTATCCACGTCATGTCACGACTCATCGTGAAGAACCTGTGAAATACCCTCCGCCGCAAATCCGATGGCTCTCACTCGTGTTTTTCTCCGACTTTCATCACATTTCCCCTATGTACTAATCCTTAGTTTTTATTAGAATCATGAACAAAATCAAAGCTCTAGAGTTAGCCTCTCCACTAAACCGGACTTATTCATTCATTTCAACATGACCAACCTTGGTCTTTCTTTTCAATATTCATTTCATTTCTTTCCAATTGCCGGGGGAGACTTAGCTACTCTTTCATTTCAATTCCAATTCACAAATTCTAACATAATTTGAGCATTCCCAGCTCATGAGTTCATTTTTCATTGCCTCAGCATATCCTAATCTTAGCTTTCATATTCATGTAATTCTTCATTCAAAGTATGACTCATTTCATGTAAATTTCTCAATTCAAACTATGATTCATTTCATATAAATTCATACAGCAATAAAAAGAGTTCATCAACATCAATCATAAAGTTCACAATCTCTAAAATAAACAGAATAATGTTCTCTGAAACACTCGGGACAGTCGACTTGGATCTCTTCCAGTCGACTTGTTTAGTGTCAATTCCAGTTATTCATAACCACTCGGGAGAGTCGACTGCTGCACACGGCAGTCGGCTGTTCCGCAGTGTTTCCAACTTCAATTATCAATCACAGGACAGTCGACTATTGTTCAACACAGTCGCCTGTTTTGCGGAGTTCAATTATGTAATTTCTCAAGTTCTATACAGTCGACTGCTACACACAGTCGGTCGACTGAGCAGTTAAAAAATCTCAAATTAAGGAATCACACATCATATTTTGTCACGCTATTCTTCAACAAGAATAATTCACATTTCATGCTTATCACATTGTTCTCAAAATGAGGAGTACTAACGAATATTCACAATTCATATTTTCATACATCTATCACATAATGTCACTTCAATCTTTACTATATTAATCTTCTTCATTTCTAGTTCTTTTGCAAGGTATAATTTCCCAAAAATACACCTATCAAAATCATAGTTCTGATTACACCTTTTATTCTCAAATCGCATTTTATTCCATGCAACAATTCTCAAATTATCTTTATAAAGTTTCATGTATTTTCAAAATAGTAGAACATTCGAGTTTATAAAAATGCATCAGTACCAGTCGACTTATACTATAGTAAGTCGGCTGTTCAGGGGAAACCATCCATGATTTCAAGTAAATAGTTGACTTATAACAGCACCAGTCGACTTAGATGAGCATATAAGTCGACTTACAAGGTCCTAAGTCGACTTACCAGAACGTTTCTTTTCCAACATTTCTCCACAATTAATGTCACAAATTCCTTTATTAGCCAAGTTCACATTCATGGTTATAATTAATCCATATCAACTTAGATTTTTACTAATCCAATCACATTCAATTGCATGCTCACATTCCAATCAATTTATAGGTCAATTCTCCAATTAAGAGTGTACTCTTATTAATATTTTTCATGCATCATTTTTCAATACAATACTAGCATCATTTCTTATTAGAAATAAGGGAAATCAAACCCACTATCATTCATTCAAACAAGCATTTCTACTTTAGAAATATGGAGAATTTTACCCACCTTATATGGAGAGAACAAACACAATAGCAACTAAGTCCTTTGCAAATGAGATGCACCTCCTCCTAGATGATGCGCGCACAAGTTCCACAAGCACCACCGAAAGCTCCTAGCCGGCCTTTCTCCTCCTTGGTAGATAGCAAGCACAAACCACTCGCCACTCAATCTTTTTAACTCTCAAACTACTACTAATTAGACTATAGATTTGGAAGGGATAATAAGCACAAAATAACTAGCCATGGGAGGGGGTATTTATACTAAAAATCAACTAGAATGGAGGGCTAGGATTAGTTGGTTGGTTGTAGGATGGAAGGCTAGGATGAGAGTAGGAGTTACCACAACTACCCACATTCACATAACTACCACACCATGACCACCACTAAACTTTTGAATCTCCCTCCAAAACCCACAACCGGCCATGCAAAGAAAGTGCACTTGCACGTGTACGTGTAGTGCACGTGCAAGCAACTAGGCCCAAAGAATTGTGCAATTGATTTTTACATAAAAATAAAATAGAACTTTTAAATAAATTAATCCCTGGGCTTTAGTTTTATGGGCCAAAATAGTAGAAATAAATAAAAATACATTTTGGGCTTTAAGAAAAGGCTTTAAAATAAGGTTTTCTATTTATTTAAAGAAAAGGCTTTTGTATAAAAAAATAGTTTGAAAACATATATTTAAATATTCATACACATCACAATAAAAATAATTATAAGATTTTAATTCAATCAAAATATTGCACGTGCACACTACGTGCAAAATAAAATAATTTTTCATTAAATGAAAAATCAGGGTATTACATGCCAAACTTCTCTCAGCTCTTAACTACTCTTTATTAAAGTCTAAGCTCAATCTTTGTGATTCGAAGGAGCTTAAATTAGCTTGATAAGATTCCTACTTTACCTGTAGATGTTCCTGTTTTGTTGCCACCCCCTCATCCTCCCTACACAAATATCTCTTCTTTAATTTCTTTACAACCTCCTTTTCTATATAACCAGTGTGAGGTTTGAGCGGGTTATCTAATGCACACCGTCTCTCCTTTTTCTTTGAAGGATACTCATATCACTATCTCCTTCAATGAGAGATTCTTTCCCAAGGGTATCCTTGCTGTTTCTAATTCCCGAGTTCATCTTCTACGTTTGTCTAGAGGGGTGATTCGTGAGAGAAAATATTATTCTTTATTCCACCGAGGAGGTGCGACTTCTGCTGGTGCAGCTCTGTCCCCTTTGTTAGTTCCTAATATCGTGTGGATTAAGCCATCTCTCGCTTCCCAACCCTCTATAAAACCCTATATTCTGCCATCTTTTGTTTCTACTGTTTCACCATCTTTTCAGTTACCCTCTTTCTCTACAAATTCTATTAAGTTGGCCCCCTCGGCATCTTCTACTGAGGTTTTATCTACCTCTTCTTTCAAGTTTGGTTCTTGGCCCGATTCGAGTGCCAATCCTCACTTCTCATCGGAGTGGGTCAATTTCAAGCAAGTCATTCAGGTTTCTTCTACTTCCATTCTATCTTCTAAGTCTGCTACTTTGAAATCTGCTTCTAGTGATATACAGCTTTTCGAAGCTTGGATTGTATCTGACTGTATGCTCCCACTACGCACTGATGAGGAAAAAGAGTGGTTCAATGATTCTGCAGGGTGCAACGTATTGGCTCTATCCCTGTCTCTTAATCTTTCTATTTCTCGGTTAGACGGAGCGATATACTATGCTCTTCAGCATTCCGTGTTAACCCATTATCTATATTTCAGTCTATTTGTGTGTTTAATCATCTCAGATACTTTTTACAAACCCACTTCCCCCTTACTTTGTAGGTAGCTTTCACTGGTGTCTGTGGGCATAATTCTTTATTTTCTTCTGAGTCTCACGATTTTACGTCTTCTCTTAGTTCTAACTTTACAATTGATTTTTTTAAGGCTTCATTGCCGGATGCACCCATCCCTTCCCATCCTGCTTCTCATGGTGACGTCCTACAATTTCTATTTCAGATGACGGCTCTAACTGTATCCTTTCTCCTGCCTCTACAGTATCTTCTTGTAATGCCCCGAATTTCAAACACATATAATTCGTAGCACAACAATATCTTTTACTTCAAATTCTTACAAAAATACAAGGAATTTAAAACTTTTCCATTTACAACATTGTTCTTTACAATAACACAGTAGAAATGAATAAGTACAATACAACGTGTAATAGTGAAAGCTCTTCAACACCCATCACAGTGACTTCAAGTCCCTGCCAAGTCCAATACTGCAATTAGGAAGCTGTGGGCACGTCAGTTGCATACAACTGACGCAATGCTATAATACAACAATTCTTCTACTTTAACAATCACAAACTTGATGCACAAAAATAATGACAAAGATGAATAAAAACAGATAGTGAATCTAACATAAGTGTATAAGTGTATGTCATGAAACAGAAATCAAAATGCATAAAACAATTACATAAAACAAATATCTAATAAAGCAACAAATGCACACAACGCACACTAATGCACACTTGTTCAGATTCTATGCATCCCATACTACATAGGTCCAAGGGCAAGCCCTTAACGTTCTCCTTATTATAGATTTAAATCCCACGTCATGCAACCTAACATGATGACTGTACTCCAACACGTAATTACGTGTGAGTCGCACCCCCAGGATATTTGAACTTATCAGCATACTCCTAGCCCACATATCATGGATTTACCGGGCGTATCCCCAGACACGAACTCCAGCAAGTCGATCTACCGGAACTACGAACCAGGCCTACCCCTAGCCCACCTCAGTGTATTTACCGGTCGTATCCTGTCCGTCCCGAACATTCCTAAGAACAACTAGTTCTTTACCGGCCTTTTTGCAAACAGAACAGACATACCCCTGGCCCACACATGTGGATTAACCGGGCATATCCTCAGTCATAAACATTCCTAGGGACCGCAGTCCTTTACTGGCCATTTCATCGACCTCACCAGCCTACCCCTAGCCCGCACATGTAGATTTACCGATCGTATCCTCCGTCGTGTCCCGAACCCTAGAAACCGCAAGCTCTTTACCGGACATGTTCGTCATTGTTTTCAGCCATAACTCCACCTAGTGCCTGTCCTTAAGTTCAAACATAAATAATTGTCACCTAGAGCTAGCTTACCCTAACAAACTTAAATCAAACACTGAGAATGTTGGCCCACACCGGCTATTTCTCAAATTTTCACATATCATAACCTGCCAGCACTTTGGATCTCGCTCGGCCTCTAGATTCCAACATCTCAACATAGAGATCAACTAGGTTAAATCTAACCTCTTATAAAAATTTTCATTCATTAAACATCTTTTAACTTATTTTATCCATTCTCTTTGCTATTATCAATCATGAAGTAACCAACGTCTTATAGCAACATCAGTAACACTTGATGAGTTAAAACCCTTATAAACACCACATGTTTAATATCCCAAATTCATCCTTTAATTACCTCTTAATTTCTCTTAAGGTACATCTTACTAACATTCCAATCCAATTTAATATGTTGTAAAAGTTTTAGGACAACTAGATATAAGACATCAACCCAATGGTATTGAAAAAAATCATATAAATTCCAACACTACTCCAAAAAAGATTTAATAGTTTTATTGGAATCATGAATGAGTCTACTACCTCTTTGTAGTCAAGATCATCTACATTCATCATCAATTACTTCATCTAAATTCATTTGCAAAACAGTAAATTCATAATCCGAAACTGCAGCTCATGCTACTTATAAAAATCATAGAAAATTCTATACTTCATTAAACTTTGTGTTATTTAGATCAAATTAAATGTATACAAGTCTACTATAACTTTGTAGTTATATGTTTTCCCAAAATTTTGTGTCTATAACCCTGAATTCTTTGAAATCTACATTATACAGACTGCGACTGTTCAAGCTTGTAAAATTCATTATAAAGTCAGTTCTTCATGATAAATTGATTTCTTAGACTCTAAAGAAAGTTTAACAAGTCTACTTCAGCTTCTTAGTTGTGATCTTCCTTAAAATATTTCATCTAAGATGCTGAAATGATCTAAATTCGAAATATATACAAATTTCCAACAACTAGACAATTGCCAACCAGTCCTAAGTTTGGATTTTATTAAAATAGTAAATGACATCCAAATATTGCGAAATTTTAAGGAGATGTTCTTGACATATACGAGATGCTCCTATGAAAATTTTAGCTCTAGATACCATCTAGTTTAATAGTTATGATTTTTTGAAGTGCAACTAAGACTTAAAACAGAATCTTATGAGAATGCCCCCAAATCAAACATATCATAATTTCACACATTCAGTCAACAACAAATAACCTAAACATGAATGTTCAATCTGTATAAGTTATTATGTATCTAATAATTCACACATATCTAGCATTCTACTAATAAAACTATATTAGAAAGATGGAGAAACACCCACCTCAAATGTAAAATTCCTAGTAGTAGAATCCCTAAAAAATTGTTCCAAAGCTCCAAGTACGGCTGCAATCGAGCCGAGCCGATCCGAATACCTTCAGGCTCGAGCTCGGCTCGTTTACGAAACGAGCTCAATTTTAAGCTCGAGCTCGGTACGAGCCGAGCTTTGACCGAGCTTTGACCATATTCGAGCCGAATAGCTCGCGAGCTTAGCCTAAAAGAAAAAAAAAATCAAGCTCGAGCTCGCTCTTTAAGAAATGAGCTCGGTTTTGAGCTCGAGCTGAATAGCTCGATTCGTTTGCAGCCCTAGCTCCAAGCAAAGAATCCCGGTCTCTTTCTAGCTCCAACCCGCAGTCCCTTCTCTCTTTCTCTTTTTTTTTCTTTGTTTTGATTTGCATTGCCAATTAGAAGTAAGATGAGGTTATAAAGGAATTAATTAAGGAGATTAATTAATGGGGGTTAATATTAACCACTCACTAATCCAATTAACTACCCACTAACAGGATCCCACTCTCCCATCTCCAAAAGTGCAGCCAACCACTTCTCATGGTGTGCACAAAGTACGTGCACGTGCATCAAATGTGTGTGCACACAATTTATTGAGTTTTTTTAAAATTAAATTAAATGTATATGTTATAATACGTAATATGTATTGAATAAAACTAGTTTAATTTAATTATAATTAAAGTTTTTATACAAAAATAAAAATAAACCCACACACACATCATAAATTTTATTTTGAAAGAAAATACAACCAACACGTATACTGCAAACAAGTGCATCACACGTATAAATAAATATTCAAATATGAAATAGATATGAGCAACAGAGAAATGTTTATAGACAATTGAAATATAACATACGAAATAAATTTCATTAATTTTATATATACAACAATGTAATCTACACATAAATAGAAAACACGTGCAATGCACGTATAAAAATATATTCGAGTCCAAAATAGGAGAAAAAAATGAATTTCAAGTTATAAAAATAAATAGTTGAAATACGTAGAAACATTACACGTAACGGTGAAATATACATAATCGGCACGTGTATTGAAAACGGATGGATTCCCTGCCTTCTTCTTCCAAAAATTCTGGGGTTGGCTTAAGGATGATCTTCTCAAAATGTTTCAAGATCTCCACCAGGGCTGCTTTTCTTTTGACCGCATCAATTATGCGCAAATTGTGCTCATTCCCAAGTTAGCGGGAGCGCACGAGTTGTCCAATTTCAGGCCTATCAGCTTGATCAACACTTCTTTCAAAATAATTATGAAAGTCCTTTCAGCTAGACTGAGTGCGGTCATTTCTTCCATGATCGACTCTGCCCAATCGGGTTTCATCATGGATAGGTTTATCCTAGATAGTGTTGCTTCGGCCCAAGAGATCATTTCCCACTGCCATAGATCTCACTTTGAGGGCATCTTACTCAAGCTTGATTTCCAAAAAGCGTACGACAACGTTAATTGGGACTTCCTTCTTGACATTCTCATTTACCGTAGGTTCGGCCCTAAATGGATCGCTTGGATTAAATCCAGCTTGTACTCAGGAACCTCTTTGATCATTATCAATGGGTCGGAAGGTCACAAATTCAAAATCAAATGTGGCCTCCGACAAGGGGACCCCCTTTCCTCCCTCCTTTTTTCCCTTGTGGCCGACGTCTTTAGCAAGATCCTTCGGAATGCTTGGAACTTGCAAATGATTGAGGGTCTCGGTAATTCTCACCTCTTCGAGGGGGTGCTTAATCTTCATTACGCAGATGACATGATTATCTTTACCAAACCGAACGTCCATTCGCTGCGTAACCTTAAACTTCTCCTTTACTGCTTCGAAATGGCTTCGGGATTATCTATCAATTTCCAAAAATCTTTAATTCTTTGGCTTGGTGGCTCCCCCAATCGCCAGGTTGAGGTTTCCAATTTCTTTAGCTGTCCCATAGCTTCCTTTCCGATCTCTTACTTAGGCATTCCCCTGCGATGGGGCAAGTTGCATAGATCTGACTGGTTCTCGCTTATTGATAAAGTGGAAGCTAGACTCAATATTTGGTCTGGTAAAGTTCTGTCCCGTGGTGGCAGACTGATCCTTATAAACTCAGTTCTCTCCGTTATGCCTCTTTACTTGATGTCATTCTACTTTATCCCTTCCTAGGTGATCAAGAGGATTGATCAAATCAGAAGTAATTTTTTCTGGACTGGGTCTTCCTCTTTTAAACCTGGCTCCCACCTTTGCCATTGGAAATTAATTTGCACCTCCAAAGTGGAAGGAGGCCTGGGTGTTTTGGATCTCAGGAAGCATAACATCGCCCTTTTAGGAAAATGGTTGTAGAGGCTTCATAATTTAGATCATTTACCTTGGATTCGGTGCATCAAGGGTTATCGGTCCCCTTCTTGCAATTGGTGGAATTTCCCCACAGCGGTTAATCGTTACGCTTCCCCCTTCTGGAAAGGGGTCTGGAAGGCGTCCGCCACTTTTCATTGTAGTATCTCTCGATCCTACTCTGATGGGTCTAGAGCGAAATTTTGGACTGATCTCTGGATTGGTAATACCAAACTTTCCTCTGCGTACCCTTCTTTATTCCGGCTGGCTGCCAATCCTTCGGCAACTGTTGCAGAATCGTTCACTTTGATTAATGATATTAGACATTGGATCATTCCGTTCTCGATTGACCTTCCCCACTCTCTTTCAGAAGTTTTTAATGATCTCATCTCTTCCCTCAATAACTCCGCGTGAAGGCCTATTGAAGGTATTAATTGGCGCTGGAATTCAGCAGGCATCTTCTCGGTTAAATCTTTTTATTGTTTCCTTAATTCTAGGGGCGTTCAATCGCTGGTCGCAAATTTTTTCTGGGACTCTTGCGCCCCTTTTAAGGTGAAGATCACTTCGTGGCTAGCGTTTTATAACAAATTACTCACTGTTGAAGTTCTTAACAAAAGAAATCTGGCTTGGGGGCAGCTATGCCCGTTCTGTGCTGAGCATTCGGAGGATGTTGACCATCTTTTTGTTCAGTGCTCCGCCATTCTTCCGCTGTGGAAGATTTGTGTAGCGCCCCGATTTCCATATACATGGGAAACCGTGACACATGCCAAGATCTTTCCTTCAATTAGTCACGATACACAAAATGCTGGAAATTTAAAACTTTTTTATTCAATACAGAGTTATCACGCAGTAATTACAATTATCAGTTTGTAATACCAACTGTAGCGCCTGCCTTTTTTCCTTTTTGACTCCAAACTCAATTCTTCCAATTTCTATATCACTTTAAACATAAACTAAAATAGTTATGTTTCAAAGAAAAATTGGGCAGAGTCTCCTTTGTATTTTTTGCCCAAAACACAGAAAAGCTTACGGAATTTTGCTCTAAATTCCGTAGCTTACATCACAGGCAATAATAATACGAGCTCCCCAGGCCAAAATGAGCATCATCACACATGCAATATATATATATGCTCTGGGGGCCAAACTCATAATGGTTTAACAAATATCAATTAAAAAGCATAAATCCTTTAGAAAACGTAGTAAGTTTTTAGAAAATAACCTGTAAAAACCTACCACGACGCCCGACACTCCACAACGAAATGGTTACGGGTCAAAACCATATCCAGCTGCCTCACGCTCTACTTTTCATCATCATCCACATGCTTATACATCAAAAATACAATTTAAAACATAAATCTTTACTATTTACAATTAAATCATAACAACAATTTATAACTAAAGCTCCACTCCACAGAAACCTGTACCTACACCTCACCCCTGCACTGCTGAAGACCTGTAACAGTAGGGACCTAGGGTAGCCATTTCTGGTGTGAGTATAATTTATTAAAATAAGCAAATAAATTAAACTTTACAAGTAAAAACATAATGAACTCATAATATCAAGATCAACAAATCTTACTTGACATCTGAACATGTAACCTCATAAATGGGAATTCACATCCAATACTCTCTGAGTCATCACCTGTATGTATATCCATACCCACTCACAACATACTTATCTTTAGTAATCATTTGAATAACCCCTCTCATAATACCAATATTTATCCTATTGCCTTATATCACATATCACATCATAGGCATACGCATTCATTTGCATACTACCACATTCATTCATGTCCAACCTAACATCTCATTGCACATTACCATTTACATGCGTTTCATCACAATAGACTCCGCATCGCCAACATGGTTTGGCAATAACATATCACACTCGCAATTCAACTTGAATGGAAAAGGCACGTGTACATATAATTTATGTGCCAGTGCATGTTATGACTTAACTCTAATGTGATATTTAACTAGAACTAGGATGCTTCCTATTCTAATGTCATGTCAACTAAACCAGGATGTTCATATCCTAATGTCATGTCAACCAAACCAGGATGTTCATATCCTAATGCCATGTCAACTAAACCAGGATGTTCATATCCTAATGCCAGCAAGTCTCCGAAAGCAACATGCAGCCCATACTACATGCGACCCCATCTCAAGCCGTTTCTCCATATATAGGGATTGAACCCACGTTATGAATTCTAATTGTACGCAACCTGTTCCTGACAATACTCCATAACTCTGTGAGGTTGCAGAAGGGGTCAAGTCCCCCTATGCAGTCTGCTTATGGTGTCTCCATTTTCCACTACTACCCGGCATGCCGGACCTCACTCGATCCCAGTATATCGGGCATCGTTCCAAAATCAAACCATAGGGTTTCGCAAGCGCAGGGTAGCACGAAGCCTACCCTGTGGCACCCTCTGGGGTATTGCAAGCGCAGGACTGCCCAAATGCATCCTGTGGCACCCCAGCCACGGTATTTCAGGAATTAACAGCGCGAGATACGCAACCCGTGTCCTCAACCTGTGAGACGGCACCGTACGTATCCCTTTGACGGGAAGGTACAACCCAATAACACCACCTAGTCTGCCTCCAGGGGCGAGTTAGTCATAAGGTGCCCCCTACAACCGACTCCTCTCTTTCGGCAAGGGCCTATGTAATGATTTTATAAGTCACTATCCTAATGAGGTTATTATTCCTATGCAATCCTGCACAGTTTCCAATCATGGTCCAACTCGTGGTCCCTCGATCCAAGACTCTGGTAATAATATCTCTCTCACTCATCCCTACCCCTAACTCGGATTCTACCAATACTCTCGGCCCACGGTCAACCTACATTGCTTAAGATCTGTCGACGCCCGAGGTGAGATCTATCCATTTCACTCTAAGGGGGTAGGATGTGGTCTTGATGGTCGATGACCCTTAGGGTAATAACATCACCCTAGATGAGCACAACAAACTGCGTATTAGCTAAGAAGCTACATACGAGTAACCAAAAACACATACGAGCTAAACAGCTACATATAGGACCAACAGCTACATACGGGCCAGTCGAGCCGCGCATGAGTCAACAACATACATACGAGCCAAATAAGTCCCGTATGAGACCAACAGCTACATACGGGCCAGTCGAGCCGCGTATGAGACAACAACATATATACGAGCCAAATAAGCTGCGTATGAGACCCACAGCTACATACGGGCCAGTCGAGCCGCGTATGAGACAACAACATACATACAAGCCAAATAAACTGCGTATGAGACCCACAGCTACATACGGGCCAGTCGAGCCACGTATGAGCAAAACCACATACAAACAACCATTAAGGTAGTCAAACCTAGAAGCAACCAAACGTGCTTACTAGCAAACTTTATCTTCTATAATTATAAGCAACAGAAGAATCTACTAAAATCAACTTAGCATGGGTTTCTTCTACAATCCACCCATCATGGCATGCCTACTATAATCAACTCAACATGAGTTTCTTTCTAAAATCGACTCAACATGATAGGTTTTACTGGAACGTCACATAGGCATGAATGGGTTCTCCACACAACTCAAGCATGGTGTTCTACTACAACTGAACCATGGGTTTCTTTCTATAACAATTCAAGCATGGATTCTTACAATACCACAAGGGTGGGTTCTTTCTCTACAACCATCTAAATCCGTAGGATGGGTTCTTTTACTCGTTACTACTAACAACTCAAATGGGTTCTCTTTGGCATACACAAATAATATAGCCCTAGGAATGGGTTCTTCCTCAACCTACAACACGTAATCCACAAAAGGTGTGTTCTTTTAACCCCCTACCACTGACAACATCCAAAGATTGTTTCTTTATCATACTACAACTAACATAATTATCAAGTTGGGTTCTTTTAGCAACCACAATTTACTCAACTCTCAAAATGGGTTCTTTCTCAACCTCTAACAATTTATACCCAAAAGATGGGTTCTTTTAACATCCACAATTTACTAAACCCTCAATTGGGTTCTTTTCTTCACCTACACAAGCAGTACCCTAAGGATGGTTCTTTCTTCACATACATAAGTAGATAAGGAAAGCAAGCAACTAACTTAGAAGTAGAGAATCCTCACATACATAACGAATCCATTATATAGGTTTTATATACTCAAGGTTAGTAAATTTTCCCATACGCCTCATCCATAAATCATGTCACCTCTTCAGTTCGTCCAACTTCTTTAAAATATCAATTACGTATATAGAACCATATACACCATATCTTGATATCCTCATATGATTGTAACTCATCTCCATATACACATATATGCTATTCAACATCCCTTAAACATCACTTCATAAATAAATCATACTCGCCATATTCTTACAATCACAAGGTACGTAGTAAATCGATACTTACCATATTCCTTAACACGTAAGAATACGTGAATAATTCTATACCCACATATTCTTCAAACCACCAAAATATATAAATAAATTACACTCACTATATTTCTTAAAACACAAAATATATATAAATAAATTAAACTCACTATATTTCTTAACACACAAAAATACGTTAATAAATTAACATTCATATATCCTCCAAACCACACAAATATATAATAAACCAACTCACATATTCATCAAACCACAAAATATATAAATATACTAACTCACTATATTTTTATAATCAAAAATACATATAATAAATTAGTACTCACATATATCTTTAAACCATGAAAAATATATAAATAATATAACTCACTATATATTTATAATAACAAAATACATATAATAATATAACTCACATAAATTTTTAACACACAAAAACACGCAATAAATTAACTCACATATTTTGTGAAGATCCAAGCGCCGTGCCACCTCGCATCCAAGGTCGTGAATATATCCTAGCACCAAATTTCAAGCAATTAAAACTCAAATAATTCAACTAATCACAAGAGTAAATAATCGCTATCCCAAATATCACACAAGCGTTTATTTAATGCTCGGGATATACACGTGTGATGCACGTGATGATCTAATGCCTATGGTATTTTCATCCCCAAATAATTACCAAATCGCCTCTAAAATATTCTAGTAGCTCAACTATAATTTCTATTACAATACGAGAATTAATCCATATCCATACGGTTCTCTTTTACAAACCCAAAACCCTATTTTACTAACAACTTGAAATCTCTCTAAAAATCTACTAATTTCTCACATCCACAATTTCCAACATCTCTAATCTCTCTACCCTAACATTCCTACTCAATAAAAATTAACCCAACTAAATTTTATAGAATAAAATAGTTAGGGTTATACCTTCGCGAAGTCCAATCGAAAATCCGACGCTACCACCATGTAGAGAATTCCTCACTTAGTCTACCCCTCATTTTAATTTGGAATCGAAGAAGAAATGGAGGAGATTTGAAGTGGGGAGGTATCATCGATGGGTTCGTTTGGTTCTTTCGATCGGGATGGAAATGGAAGGAAAGAAGGAGAAGAAGAATGGAACAGAGGTGGGGTCGGGGTTTCTTCGATCGGCGGCGTGGACGGACGGGAGGAAGGGAGGAAGGGGGGTCGGGGTTCTTCTTTGGGTTCGGTATCGAACCAGGAAGGAGAAGGGAACGGGAGTGGGGGTCGGGGTTTCTCGTCGGCTGGGTGTGAACGGAGAGAAGGAGAAGGGAATGGAGAAGGAGGCCGGGTGGTGTGGGGTTCTTTTGGGTTCGGTTTGGGAACGAACGGGAATGGAGAAGGAGAAGGGAAGAAGAAGGAGAAAGGAAGGAGAGAGAAAAAAGGGGTTTTTTGTAAAAAGGGGAAATAAACAATAATAGATGATAAATATCTAAGGAAATGTTTCATATAAGCCCTCTAACTTCAATACATTTCAAATAAAGCCCAACTCTCTATTCTAATAATTCCAAACAAAACAAAATACATTAAAACTACTTTGTAGATAATCCGTATAAAAATAATTTAATCTTGAAAATAATAATAATATAAAATAGACAATATATCTTATATTTCTCAATTAAGATAATTTTTATCAGAAAATCCATGATCGCGCGAAATTCTCAATCGCGCACACATTTCGATGCAAAATAGCCATATGCTATTTTTCGGGTCGTTACAATTTGCACTCTAGCGTGGGAATCAGGGTCGATCCCCCCATATGCTATGCCTTCGAATGCCGCGTTTCGAAGTGCGTGGATTCTATCAGTTCAGATCATTATTTGGATCGTTTGGAAGGAAAGGAACAAGAGGTTGTTCCAACATCGCAGTTCCCCCATCTCCGCTATGATTGATGATTTTTTATTTCTTTTTAAGCACTGGGCCTCGGGTCTGGACACCAAAGGCAGTGTTACTCCTTTTTTTCAAAGATTAAACGATTCTGTTCGTTGTCTTAGCAATCTCCATGCTTTATAACCCCTGATGCCTGTTCTTACCATTTTTTATTCCTCCTCTACTCGCAGGTCTGAGCACCCCCAAGTGATGCAGCTGGCGTCTCTACCTTTTGGTTTGTTTTATTCGGCTGCATTATATTTAGGTGGTTCTGGGCTTCGGCTTAGATGGCTGTTTAACTTCTTCCTTTCTCTCTGTTATTCCTTCTTTGTATATCTCTAAGTTATGTTTATGGCTGATGGGTTCTTTTGATGCTTGGTGATCAACTCTGTGTTGTGTTGGTTTTCTTGCTTTAATTATGCTTTCGAGGCATTTTTTGGTTATGGCTGGGCTGTTCTGAGGCTGGGTTGCATAGCTACCGAGTTGGTTGTGTTTGTTGGTTTATTTCTCTATTGCTTCTGGCTTCTTTAGCACCTCCATGCGTGTTGTTTGTTCTTCTTGAGTCTCGTTCCATCTGTGCTGTCCTCGCTACAGAGGATTGTGTGTTGTGATTTTTTTCTGCGGCGACTTTTAGCTGATCAGCGAGCTTTCGCGATGGTTCGTCGTCTTTGGGCCGAGGGTGTTCTTCGGCGGTTATCGGTCTGATGGTTGGTTTTTGTTCCCTATCCTTTTTGGCTTTCGGAGGCTAGCTCTTCGGAGTTTCTTCGGAGTTTCGCACCATCGGCGTGGATCCTCGTCTTCGGCTGATCATTCCATTGGCATCCTGATTTTTGTTCGCCGCCTTTGAACTATCTCTAGTTCTGTATAGTGCTTTTCTTGGCCTGTTGTGGGTTGTTTTTGTTTCGTTTTACGGCTTCTAAAATATGACGTTTTTTCTGCTATTAATATATTTTTGATGATGGCTGGAGTCGCAAGACTTTATCCGATTAATCAAAAAGAAAACACGTGCAATACATGTAAAAACACAAAGAATAAAATAAATGTTTGAGTTGGCTCAAAATAGGATAAAAATGAATTTTGGGATGACAGAAAAGTATATAATTAATCGAAATACAAAATTACGTAGGATATTTATAT
This sequence comes from Hemerocallis citrina, assembly GCA_017893485.1. NCBI lineage: Eukaryota > Viridiplantae > Streptophyta > Magnoliopsida > Asparagales > Asphodelaceae > Hemerocallis > Hemerocallis citrina. Next base: position 204,908,833 of record CM030359.1, on the reverse strand, counting down.
TAAAATACACTGCGGATATTACCCATAACGGTACAAAAAATAAGTACGTAGGACCCATGGAAAAAATTGACATAACTCAATTTTACGGGGTGGTACAGTCTCTCCACTTTAGAACAGTTCTGTCATCAGAACTTAGTAGGATAAAAGTTGTATCTTGTACGCACCAAAGAAAAAAAAATCATTATTGTATAGAGAAAAGATGCCATTGCTAATAAAATAAATGTAGTATAAAAAATGTGCAATGTGAGAACCAAAGCACACTTATATAAAGAAACTATGGATACCAAGGTGAATGAAAACGAAACATGAAAGTATTAAACAAATTAGAATAGTTTAATAGAAAAGGAAACGTGACAATTATAGGTTAAAGTAATTTTCATAAAAAATAACATTTGATAAAATATTAGATAAAAAGGGAAATATAAATTAAGTCATTAATCGTGAAAGAATTTGGAAACAAAAAAATTAGCAAGAAATAAGAAAATCATAGAAAAATGCTTTAAAAAACAAGTATAGTAAACAAAAGAAAGTAGTAAGAAGTAGTACGAAATAGAGTAAAACAAAAATAGAAGTATAGAAATAAATAAGAAGGAAAAGAAACATAAGTACACAGAATAAAAGCATTGATATAGTATAGACAAATTATAATGCAATAGAAAATTTTAAAAATTGATTAAGAACGTAAATAATCATTAAGTAGCTCAAAATTTATCGAGATAAAAATGATATATATATTTTTTTGATAAATAAATAAATAGTAAAAACGAAAGGGAAAATATAAAAATATAAAGCAAACCGATAAATAATTGAAAGAACATAATAATTGAAAAATAGTTAGCACTGACTATAAAATTTTGAAAATTTTAAGGAAAGAGAAATTAACTAAAAGAAAATGAAAAAAATGACTGATTAAAATCGTAAACTAAGAATACATGTTAATAGATAAAAGAAGGTAGCAATTTAAGAAAATACTGTCTTATGAAAAGTCTGAAAATGTAGGAGTGTTAAATTTTTGTTGAAAAAATAAACAATATAATATATGTATAATAATAAAAATTATAATGATGTGTATAAAATAATACCATAAAATTTTCATTTGTAAAAGTTACATAATAATTTTATAAAATAATGATTAGTATATATAAGATATATATAAAATTGTCAGGTATAGCATGAAATTCAATATATATAATATTTGTACGTAAATACGTGAAAAAAATACCAGATGACGAAACAACAATACTATAACTTGTTAGTTGTAAGCAAATGGAGAAACAAAATAAAATAATAGTAAAAGTAGCAATATATAATTGAAACATAATATTAATTGGGATAGAAATAAAATGTAGGTAGTAAACGAAAGTATAAATAATAAAAATCGTATTATATGAGTAGCAAACATATCAAAGATATGTTAGCAATAAAACATAAAAATGGAATTGTATTTGTGATAAAATAATTAATAGTAACCAGTAATATAGATTGAAAAATAAAATAATAATAACACATATATGATAGATGTAGAAGCAAATATAAATAGTAAGGTAATTAATTAAATGCGTATATAAATATATCTGTATTATAAATAATAAAGTTGAAGTAGTATAAGCTATGTTGTAAAACATTATAAAATGGTATAAACTAGTACAAAAATGGAATAGTGGTAGGTAATATATATAGAAATAAAAGTGGAGGTTATTAAAGTAGAAAAATCACTTTTGTTGTGGGTTTGCCTCGTTGGTGTCCAACTGCAGGCTTGCCTCCTTGACATTAAGTTACAGATTTGCTTCTACGGCACCCGATTGCAGTTTGCCTTCTGGACATTCGGTTGCAGACTTGGCCTTCCCGACATCCAGTTGCAGTTTGCCTCCACTGATGTCTAGTTGCAGATTTGCCATCTCGACATCAGGTTGCACCAAAATGGTGAATTGAATGATGTAATCTTCTATATGTACTTGTATATTGGATGTTTAATTTTATGTATGAAAGTGGATGTAAAAGTTGGGATAGTAAGAGGAGGAAATGAAGTAGAAAATTACAACGATAAAATATTAAAATAGAAGTATAGATTTTAAATATTGAATATATAAAATTAGTAGTAATGAAAATGATTTATAACATTAAGACAAAAATAGAATAAAATATACGCATGAGCTTAAATACAAATGCGGATGAGAACAACAATTATGTAGTGTAGTAAATTAGGATAATAAACACACACACACACACACACACACACACACACATATATATATAATGGAGTAATTGGTTAAGTGTAAAATGATATGTATAGTAAATATATTGAAATACATGATTTATATATGTATATAGAAATTAGTGGAAAGTATATGTAGTAACCAAGAATGTAAAAATATAAATAGTGAGTGTACATAGTACGTTAGAGAAGTATAAAGAAAAAAAATTTAATAACTAGCTATTAATAGTGAAAATTAAATATAACAAAACAAACTAGCAATAATATGTAATTACAATAGTTACAAATATAGGCTATAAAATAAAAATAGTAGGAAAAGAAGATTTATAATGTGTAAAAATATGTCATATTTATATAAGTAAAATATTGCAATCTTGTTAAAAATATACTGAAATAATTAAGACAATGGAAAATAATGGAAAATATAGTATTGCAAAACCAATGCATCTATAAATTGAGGGTGCATATGCAAAATCAAAATTTTAAAAATATAATAGAAAAAATAATGGAAGAAAATAATGGCCACAATAATAATTTAATAAGTAGTAATTAAAACTAACAAAATATGTAAAAATAATAGCAAAATAAATGAGCATACATAAAGGCACATAAAATATGGACAAAAGTTTAAGAATGAAAAATACGTAAGATAAAATAATAAATATCGAAATGAATTAAAAGAAAAAGAAAGTTTTTTTGTTTTTGTTTTGAAAAAGTATTAAATGTTAAAGAAGACAAGTAGTATAAAGAAAATGCACAAAGAAAAGAAATTAAAATGGAAGTTAGTCTACGTATAAGGTATCATGAATGTAGGTTCAACTAGCCTTAGCACTCCTGATACAAGAGAAAACATGCTCACATACAATATCACATCAATGTATACGAGGAGAGTATCATGAATGCAATTTCAATAACTACTTCATTCATGACTCCAAACTGACATTCACACTCTAATGTCCACCCTAATTGTGTTTTTCCTTATAATTTTGAACTACTCATTGAATTCGGCTTTGATACCATTTGTAATGCCCCGAATTTTGAACACATGTAATTCGTAGCACAACACGATCTTTTGCTTCAAATTCTTACAAAAATACAAGGAATTTAAAACTTTTCGATTTACAACAATTTTCTTTACAATAACATAGCGAAAATGAATCAGTACAATACAATGTGTAATAATGGTAGCTCTTCAATCATATGACACCCCATCACAGTGACTTCAAGTCCCTGCCAAGTCCAATCCTGCAACTAGGAAGCTGTGGGCACGTCAGTTGCATATAACTGATGCAATGCTATAATACAACAATTCTTCTACTTTAACAATCACAAACTTGATGCACAAAAATAATGAGAAAGATGTATAAAAATCGATAGTGAATCTAATTTAAGTGTATAAGTGTATGTTATGACACAAAAATCAAAATGCATAAAATAATGATATAAAACAAGTATCCAATAAAGCAACAAATGCACACAATGCACACGAATGCTCACTTGTTCGGATTCTATGCATCACATACTACATAGGTCCAAGGGCAAGCCCTTAACGTTCTCCTCATTATAGGGTTAAATCCCACATCATGCAACCTAACCCGATGACTGTACTCCAACACGTAATTACGTGTGAGTCGCACTCTCGGGATATTGTACCTTACCGGCATACCCCTAGCCCACACATCGTGGATTTACCGGGCGTATCCTCAACCACGAACCCGAGCAAGTCGATCTACCACAACTACGAACCAGGCCTACCCCTAGCCCACCTTAGTGGATTTACTGAATGTATCCTGTCTGTCCCGAACATTCCTAGGAACTGCTAGTTCTTTATCAGCTTTTTTGCAAACAGAACAGACATATCCCTAGCTCACACATGTAGATTTACCAGGCGTATCATCAGTTGTGAACATTCCTAGGGATCACAGTCCTTTACCGACCATTTCATCGACCTCACCGGCCTTCCCCTAGCCTACACATGTAGATTTACCAGGCGTATCCCCCGTCATGTCCTGAATCCCTAAGAACCGCAAGCTCTTTTCCGGACATGTTCATCATTGTTTTCAGCCATAACTCCACCAGGTGCTTGTCCTTAGGTTCAAACATAAATAATTGCCACCTAGAGCTAGCTTATCCTATCAAACTTAAATCAAACACTGAAAATGTTATCCCATACAGGCAAATTCTCAAATTTTCACATATGATTACATGCCGGCACTGTGGGCCTAGCTCAGCCTCTAGATTCCAACAATCTCAACATAGAGATCAACTAGGTTACATCTAACATCTTACAAAAATGTTTATTCATAAAACACCTTTTAAGTTCTTTTATCCATTCTCTTTGCTATTATCAATCATGAAGTAACCAACGTCTTATAGCAACATTCAATAACACTTGATGAGTTAAAACCCTTATAAACACCATATGTTTAATATCCCAAATTCATCTGTTAATTACCTCTTAATTCCTCTTAAGGTACATCTTACTAATATTCCAATCCAATTTTATATGTTGTAAAAGTTTTAGGACAACTAGATAAAAGACATCAACTCAATTGTATTGAAAAAGAATCATATAAATTTCAGTACTACTCCAAAAAGAGATTTATTTGTTTTATTAGAATCATGAATGGGTCTACTACATCTTTGTAGTCAAGATCATCTACATTTATCCTCAATTACTTCGTCTAAATTCATTTGCAGAATAGTAGGTTCACAATCCGAAAACTGCGGCTCATGCTACTTGTAAAAATCGTAGAAAATTTTATACTTCATGAAACTTTGTATTATTTAGATCAAATTAAAGGTATACAAGTCTACTATAATTTTGTATTTATACGTTTCCCCAAAATTTTGTGTCTATAACCCTGAATTCTTCGAAACCTACAGTAGGGTCGAAATGTTATACAGACTGCTACTGTTCAAGCTTGTAAAATTTATTGTAAATTCAGTTCTTCATGAAAAATTGATTTCGTAGACTCTAGAGAAAGGTTAACGAGTCTAATTCAACTTCTTAGTTGTGACCTTCCTCAAAATACTTTATCTAAGATGCTGAAATGATCAAAATCTGAAACATGTACAAATTTTCAGCAACTAGCCAACTGCCAACCAGTCTTAAGTTTGGATTTTATTAAAATAGTAAATGACATCCAAATATTTTGGAGACACCAGCCATCTTTAAGGTATAATTCCTAAATACGATTTATGGTTTTTCGCTTTGATCCATGGCTAGGTTTCGATATTTTTTAATTTTTCGCTATGTTTTTAATCTGTGATTGCCATCGAAACCTAACAGGGACATAACACAGATTAGTGCCAACCCTCAAAGACAGAATCGAAGCTTTCCATTCGCTGCGATCACATCTACAAGTACACCCTGAAGAATAAAGTCGAGCCTCCGCCAACTCAAGGAGCCAACAAGTGCACAGAGAAAGATCCAGAGGACCGAGACTGAGCCCTGAGCCATTCTCCATTCCATCCATGGAAGTCCGGGGGGGAGGGGGTGTCTAACTCCTCCCAAAAGGCATTCGTCTGAGAAGTCCATTCAGTGCACAACGTCCCACCTGCCAAGAGCATAGAAATTGTAGTAACCTTCTCGAACAAGGATCTTGAGGGCATTTGAACCCCTCACTACGATGCGCCAGTGATCAGCCTCTCTATGGCAAACCACTTACATTTATGTTTTTTGCTTTACGAATATGATACGACATCATGGTGGACAATGGTAGCTCGGTGAACATTCTATTCTTTGATGCATTCGAAGGCCTTAAGCTCTACAGGGACCATCTGAAACCTACCGGGTACACCCTGCATGGGTTCTCCGAGATTCCAGTCTAGATCGAGGGAATAGTCACCCTTGATGTGACTGTAGAAAGAGCCTTAACTATCGGTACCAAGGCTATAGACTTCATAGTCGTCGATGTGAAAGCTGCCTTCAATGCAATCATTAGCCGCCCGGCCTAACAGCTATTTACGCCGTAGCTTCAGCCTTCTATATGAAAATGAAGTTTCCTATCCCAGTTAGGGTAGGAGAAGTTAAGGGAAGTCAAAAAGTGGCGTAGACTTATTACATGACCACAATGGGGGGCTCGGTTATCTCCTTCGATGCCTTGGAGCTCCCTTAAGAGAGGAACTAAGTTGAGTCCAAGCCCATGGATGAAACAGAAGATATACCCTTCTCCCAAGAGAACCAGTCCAAGTATTTTTGAGTTAGTAAAGCTGTCCCTCACGAAGTTCGAGAATAACTTGCTACAAGGTCTCTAAAGTCGTCCGTCCAGAAGCTTACCGACTTGGAGACTTAGGGGAAAGGAGGTATCAAGAGAATATTTGAGGAAGTTCAATGAGGGTGCTTAATACCTTCCACTAGATGTATAAGGGCGAAGGTGCTCTGCTAAAACTCTATGGATAGAGAAATTGAAAAAAAGGAAATAGCAGGAATATGTGCTAGCCACCAAGGCAACCACTTAGATTTAATTTTCAATAAAAATTAGCATTTTCTTTCGCAAAATTCTTATACTACTCTCCGGATGCCAAGCAATGCGTTAGGTGCTCAGCTCCTCTCCCAAGCTACACAAATAACTAATCAACTCAAAGCAACAAGTTAGGTGTGCTTAGCTTCTATTTCGAGCTACACTAACAACTCATCAACTCAAACCAATGAGTTTGGTGGTCAGCTCCTCTTCCGAGCTGCACCAATAACTCAACAACTTAAGACAATGAGTTTGGTGCTTAACTCCTCTTCCAAGCTATACTAACATCTCATCAAACCATGGCAATGAGTTAGGTGTTCAGCTCATCTTCCGAGCTGCACCAACAAATCATCAACACCAAGCAATGAGTTAGTTGCTCAGCTCCTCTTCCAAGCTACACCCATAACTCGTTAACTCTTCAAATAACAAGTTTGGAGTCCAAACCTGTGGCTCGAAGTTGCTCCCGCAACTCGTAAACAAGCAACTTCGGAACTCGACTTGCCGCTGGAATACTCATGCAACTCATTATCTCTGTAAACAACAAGTTCAAAGTCCAAACTTGTGGCCTGATGTCACTCCCATCACTCGCAAATAAGCAAGATCAAAGCTCGAGTCAACACTTGAAACTGCTCTTACAACTCATCAACTCCTTAAAAAACTAGTTCGAAGTTCAAAATCGTCGGTTGAAGTCGCTCTTGTCGCTTGAGCTCTTCTAATAACTCATTGAATCCATACAATAAGTTTGGTGCTCTGCTCGCCACTCGAGCTCCCCCAACAACTCATTGACTCCACATAATGAGTTTGGTGTCGTGCCTGCGCTCAAACCCCTCATTGACTCCACATAATGAGTTTGGTGGTCCGCTCGTAGCTTGAGCTCCTCCAACAACTCATTGACTTCATACAGTGAGTTCGGTGCTTCGCTTGCCTTTCGAGCTCCTCTACAACTCTTTGACTCCATACAATGTGTTCGGTGTTCCCCTCGCTGCTCGAGCTCCTCCAACAACTCAATGACTCCATTCAATGTGTTCGGTGCTCAAACTCCTTCAACAACTCACTGACTCTATACAATGAGTTTGATACTCTACTCGTCACTTTTGCTCTTCTAATACTCGTTAACAATACACATTGAGTTCGATGCACTGCTCATCACTCGAGATCTTAAACAACTCATTGACTCCATACAATGAGTTCGGTGCTCTGCTTGCTGCTCAAGCTCCTCCAACAATTCATTGGCTCCATATAATGAGTTTGGTACTCCGCTCATGGCTCGAGCTCCCCCAACAACTCATTGACTCCATACAATGAGTTCGGTGTTCCACTCGCCGCTCGAGCTCATCCAACAACTCATTGACTTCATACAATGAGTTTTGTAGCGCCCCAAATTTCCAATATGATATCTCAAAAGTATGTGGCACAATTTCTAGCATCAACTTCAAATGTAATATTAAACACAACCAAATACCAATAAATCTTTTTTCAACTTTCATTACATTAATCTTTACATAACACAGCGAAATACAATACACCTTGAATTACAAATTTCTTTCTTTACAACGATTTCTTTTTACAACAATACATAACCCATTATACCACTTTAACTCAAGCATCCAAAATCCAAGCTACAGGTAATCACCTATAAAACTTGAGGCTAGAGATAACCCTAACCCCCAAAACTAAAGGGGTCAACCATAACGGTGTAAGTGACATAAAAACAAACGACATAAATAGAACATGGAAACATAAATAACATGTAATAAGTAAGAACAATATAAGGTAAGATATAATAAGACATGAAAACATCAAGTGGAACTAGACTAAGTGTCAAGTGTAGAAAACGAGGAAAACACATACTTAAACCAAATCAAGAAAACACAATACTATATGCTAACTCTCTAATGCATACTTGTCGGATTCTATGCATCCCACTCTACATAGGTCCTGTGCAAGCCCTTAACGTATCCACATTGTAGGGTTTAATCCCCCGCTATGCAACTAATCCTAAAATGATGACTACTACGAGATAAAGATAAACTGTGAGTATTAGCCCATGCCCTGATAATTCCGGAGGTCAATCTCTATCCATAGATAATTTCGGAGACTATTTCACTTACACCTGGGAATCTTCGAGAATACCCCACACCGCAAGCGATGGCACCTCATCACACGAATACCACATGTGCGTCGCCTCGACCCCGATAATTCTGGAGATCAATCCCACACCACGGGTAATTCCGGAGACTATTTCACTCACACCTGGATAATTTCGGGGATTATCTCACACCACAAGCCATACTGAGGTCCATAACTCATGTTCCCTTTCATCATATCACCACTAGTGCCTGTCCTTAACTTTTTGAGTTAATTAATTTAATTACGAATAACCTAGAGTTGATGTACCCCACCAGACTTTACTCAACAACTGATCAACTAAAATGCCTCGACAGGCCCAAAACAAAAATATCTCAACCACCGGTATACTAGGGTCCCACACACCCTCTAGGGACTCACACTCAACCATCCAAACCAAACCTTCCATTAACAATACTTTAATAAAACAATTTGGAAACATATGTTCAATAGGAAATAAGGTTTAGAATAGTAAATTATAGATCCAAAACATTTAAAGAATAACTCATTTAAAATAGCATCAGAATAACTCAAGAACATCAGTAACAGTCGACTATATACAGGAGCCGGTCGACTGTCCAGAGTGAAAACCCAAGACTTCAAGAAAATTAATCTAAGTAATAGCAGTCGAATGTAAAAGCCATAGGTCGACTGTCCAGAACGACAACTCCAGACTTAACATAAAATAATTCTAAGTACTAACAGTCGACTGTAAAAGGTTATCGGTCGACTGTCCAGAATGAAAATCCAAATCTTTAGAAAATATCAAAACAGAGCAGACTCAGTCGACTGTAAACATGGTTCAGTCGAATGTTCCGCACAAAATTTCAAGAAAACAAGAAAAACATAGCAGCCAGGTAATGACGGTCGACTGTAATTTCTACCGGTCGACTGTCGACCTGCAGACTGTAGTTTTTTAGTTGTACACTTTTTAACCGATACGGAGTTTTACTTAATAAAAACGAATTCTGTAAAAAGCATATATCTGATATGACCAAATACGACTTGTAGGATATATAAGAGTCAATAAAACCCATCAAAATCACTTGAATTAACAACAATAGCAATTTGTTGATTTTCTTTAATAACAATGAAGTATGAAATTCATGTAAATCGTTTGTGCATGTTCGTGCACTAAAGAAAATTCCACAAGACCTTCGATTAGAAATAGCAACATATTCAGAATTTAATCTTAATATTCAAGGAATCCAATTTGAGTCCCAAAAATCCCCAAATTATTTGTATTGCATCAAATATCATTCAATTTCTCCCAAATCTAATTCTTAAGACAAGAATTCATAATTCATTAATCCTTCTCAAAACTTCTTAAATCCCATCGCCGTTATTAACTCATGGACATACAAGGTTAACATTATCATAATCAAGTTGTGTTCACCAAACTCAAAATAATATGGATCTCAAACCATACACATGCAAATCCATTCGTGGATAACTAGGGTTCACAAAAGATCAATTTTTAATTCAACAATCCATCCAATCCGTCATGTACATATTCATACTCAACCCTAGCATGCTTTCTAAAAGATGAATCACCACATCCAACATTCAAAGAACAAAACAAAACAAATATATCACTCACCTTGTTGAAGGAATTGAACGAAGATGAAAAAAAAGAAAAGCTCCTCCTAGCAAGAAATCCAAAATCTTTCTTTAGAAATCCAAAATAATAAGAAATAATAAATCTCCTGTATTGTGCAGTGAATGACGACTGCACAAACCCTATATAGTCCGGAATTTAAGATTCTAGGGTTTTAGAAAACATTCGCAAAATACTCCTTTTTAAAATGTCCATTTTCATAATTAGGTCCTTTTATTGGAAATTAGTAAAAACCAGTTTTAATCAAGTTCAAAAATTGAAAAAGATCCCCTCCAGCATTAGTCGGCTCTGTAGGGAAACCCATAAAACAAATTTTGAATTTTCATCCCTTCAAATAGCGATTTTGCAAAAAGATCCTCTTTTACCAAAACTTGTGAAATAAGTCAAGTGTGTAGGAACTAGAGGTAAAATCTTTACTTCTGAATTTACTACGGATTCTATTCAGTCCAAAAATCCAAAAATCTGGAGTTTTTACCCCATTTGGTAATTTTGCACAAAAGTCCTTTTTGTAATAATTGCAAATAAGTCCAATAATTTTCAGAAAAATCTAGAAAAATCCGAAATAATCTCAAATAATAATTAATGAGTTTTCCAAAAATAATTTTTGGTTTTTTGAACTTCCCAAGTCCAACATTTGCACGTGTTTTGCACGTGTAAAAAGGATGAATTTTTAGACAGACAGTTATTAAATCACAAAAAAAATATTTTAATTCACTTTATAACCTCAAAACAATATTTTAAAAATACGGGGTACTACATCACTCTCTTCTTAGAAGAGTTCTGTCCTCAGAACTATTACTAATAAAGTCCAAACAATGATAAACAAAGGAAAGTCAAATCTCATAAATGAAACCATAATTCCAAAACATTCACATAGGAGAACATAATCAAATAAAAGAAATACAACTGAATCCAATAGTACAATCATCCAAAGAAAATACAATCACATAAATAAGATACAATCATACAAAAAGCTCAGGAAAATCCATCGCATGCGATCCTCTGGATCCCAAGTAGCCTCCTCGAACTGCTGATTCCTCCACAGCACCTTGACCATAGGTATCACCTTGCTCCTAAGAAATTTCTCCCTATTGTCAACGATCTCCACAGGCTGTTCCTTGTAACTCAAGTTCACCTGTAGACCTTCAGGAACCTCTCCCAACTGATGACTATGATCTGGCATATACTTCCTCAACAATGACACATGGAACACATATGTACCTGTGCCAACTCCTCTGGAAGCTCCAATCTGTAGGATGTTTTGCCAATCCGCTCCACAATCCTGTATGGCCTAATATACCTTGGCGCCAACTTGCCTCCCTTACCATCACTCCTTTGGTCGGAGACACCTTAAGGAAAATTGCATCCCCAACCTCAAACTCCAAGTCCCTTCGTCGAGTATCAGCATAACTCTTCTTCCGACTCTGAGCTTCGACCAACCTCTTGCGAATCAGCTCAATCTGCTCTGACATCTGTTGCACGATCTCAGGCCCAAATATCTGCCTCTCGCCAACCTCATACCAACAAACAGGTGTCCTGCACCTTTGCCCGTACAAAGCCTCATACGGAGCCATCCCGATACTCACATGATAACTGTTGTTATAAGCAAACTCAACCAATGCCAAGTATCTCTCCCAGCTACCGCCGAAATCCATAACACAAGCCCTTAGCATATCTTCCAGTACTCGATTCACCCTCTCAGTTTGACCATCAGTCTGTGGATGAAAAGCAGTACTGAAATCGGCTCTGGTGCCCAAAGCTGCTTGTAGGCTCTTCCAAAACCTTGAAGTGAACCTTGCATCCCTGTCGGAAACAATCGACACAGGAACTCCATGAAGCCTCACAATCTCACCAATGTACAACTCAGCCAATTTCTCCAACGACCAAGTAATCTTCATGGCTAGAAAGTGAGTCGACTTAGTCAAACGGTCCACAATAACCCAAATCGAGTCATTGCTCTTCGAACTCCTCGGCAAACCCGTGATGAAATCCATACTGATATTCTCCCATTTCCACTCCGGAATGGGCAACGGTTGCAACAAACCTCCAGGTCTCTGGTTTTCTGCTTTGATCTGCTGACAAGTCAGACACCTTGCCACGAAATCTGCACATCCCTCTTCATACTAGACCACCAAAAGTGCTATTTGATGTCCTTGTACATCTTTGTGCCTCCAGGATGTACTGACAACAAGGTACTGTATGCTTCCTGCAAGATACTCTCTCTCAAATCTTTATTATCTGGAACACACAACATTTCACCCATCCAAAGAACTCCATCTTTAACACGAAACTCTGATAACTTGCCTTCTGAAATCTGCTGCAACATCTTCTGAATCTCTGAATCTGATCTTTGACCTTCCACAATCCTCTCTCTCAAGGAAGGCTACAGCCTCAACTGAGCCAAAGACGCCCCCAAACCCTGCAGCACCACCTCGATACCTGCCTGAACAATCTTTGCTGCCAACTCACTTCGAGTAGTGATCAAACTTGATAAACTACTCTTCCTGCTAAGTCCATCAGCTACCACATTTGCCTTGCACGGATGATACTTGATCTCAAGATGAATGTCTTCCAACACTTCCAACCACCTTCACTATCGAAGATTTAGATCCTTCTGTTGATAAATGTACTTCAGAATCTTGTGGTCAGTGTACATGTTGACCATCTCACCATAAACATAATGCCTCCACTGCTTCAAGGAAAAGATAATAGCTACTAGCTACAAATCATGCGTCGGATAATTCTTCTCATGCGGACGCAATTGCCTCGATCCATAAGCATTAACCTTACCTTCTTGCATCAAGACACACCCCAAACCTCTGAAAGACGCATCACTGAAGATATCATAATCCTTATCAGCTAGTGGCAAAGCTAAGATAGGTGCAATAGTTAACATCTCCTTTAACTCAAGGAAACTCGCTCATACTTATCAGTCCATGAAAATGTCACATTCTTCCGGGTCAAACGTGTCAAAGGAACTACAATCTGAGAATAGCCCCGGATGAATCTCCTATAGTAACCAGCCAAACCCAAAAAACTCCTGACTTCCTTCACAGACGTTGGCCTGGGCCAACCCCTTACTGCTTCAACCTTCTGAGGATCAGTGACCACTCCCTCCTTAGAAAGGATATGACCAAGGAAAGCTACCTCAAACTTCCAAAACTCACACTTTGATAACTTGGCATACAAGCTATGCTCCTGCAATTTCTATAATACTGCTGTCAATTGCATAGAATGCTCCTCCTCCGACTTCGAATACACCAAAATATCCTCGATGAAAACCACTACGAAGGAGTCAATAAATGGTCTCAAAATCCGGTTCATCATATCCATGAACACTGCTGGTGCATTCGTCAACCCGAATGGCATCACCAAAAACTCATAGAGTCCATGACGAGTCCTGAAAGCTGTCTTACTCACATCTTCCTCCTTGACTCGAACCTGATGATACTCTGGTCTGAAATCAATCTTCGAAAACACAGCTGCTCCCCGAAGCCTGTCGAACAAATCATTAATCCGCGGAAGTGGATACTTGTTCTGAATAGTCACCCTATTCAACTCCTGGTAGTTAATGTGCATCCTCATTGAACCATCCTTCTTCTTAACTAACAACACTGGTGCACCCCACGGTGAGGAACTCGGCCTGATAAATCCCTTGCTCAACAACTCCTCGATCTACTTCTTCACTTCGTCTTGCTCTACAGGTGCCATCTTGTACGGAGCCTTAGAAATCGGAGCACTCCCCGGCTGAATATTAATGCAAAACTCCACATCTCTCTACGGCGGTAGTCCTGGCAAATCTTCTAAGAACACCTTAGGAAAATCTCTGACAACCAGAATGCCTTTGACTTCAACTGGAATCATCATCTTGAATACCATTGCAGCCACTTTCGGAACTTTCTTCTTCCCTTGAAAAGTCACTGGGGGACCACCTGGTGCCTTCACCAACACCTCCTTCCGCTTGCATTCAATTGTGGTATCATATATTGCCATCTAATCAATGCCCACGATCACATCCACTCCCAAGACTTGTAGCTCAATCAGATCATTGCCGAATAATCTCCCGCCAATCTCGTATCACAACCCTCATAATATCGATCAGCCCTTTATCATGAAAACTTACAGTTTTAGGCTTTTCAAAGAACTCATAAAGTTTATGCTTAACACTGGAAATAGGTACAGGTTTATTTACACTAGTGTTCTTAGAAGAATGAGATTTTTCAAGTGACTTTTTAAAACCAAGTCCAAACTTTTGACTAGATTTCACTTGATTTTGAAGAACATCGTTTAAATTCTCTTTTTCTTTATTAAATTTAGATACTTTCTTGAATATCTCTTCATAATTTTTCTTTAGAGAATCAAGATCTATATCTAAACTAGAAATACGTGAATTTAAAGATTTTACTTTTTTTATCAAGGTTAAGATTCTCTTGAGAAAGCGTTTGATTAACTTTCTCTAAGTTCTTAACTCTAATCTTTTCCTTTTTAAGTTCTTGAAAAATTTTATTGAAAGCATCAAGTAAATCATTAGAATCATACTCACTACTTACTTGATTTTGTGACGCCATAAAACACACGTTTGCAACCTCGTTTGTCTCATCAATTTCTTCTTCCGACGAAGTATCATTGTCATCCCAAGTTGCTTGGTATGCCTTTTTGTTCTTCACGAACTTGTTCTTTGTGTACTTATCATTCTTGAAGTTGGATGTCTTTCCCTTAGATTTTGCGTTCTCTAGTGGGCGATCCTTCTTCATATGGCTTGTCGTGTTACACCTGAAACAAGTTGGAGCTTCATTAGATTTCTTAGATTTTGAATTAAACTTACATTTTCTTAGGAACTTTTTGAACTTTCTCGTGAACATGGCAATCTCTTCCTCATCTTCTTCTTCATCCTCGGAGTCCGACATGGCTTTGAATGCCAATGTCTTCTTCTTTGATTGTTGTGGTTCGGCATCCTTCTTGCACTTTTCAAATTGTACCTCATAAGCCATAATATTTTCTATAAGATTCTCAAGAGAAAGTTGTGTTAAATTATTGGCCTCTTCTATGGCGGTGGTCTTCTTCTCCCATTTGGAGGTTAGTGCACGAAGTACCTTTGTCACCATCTCAGCTTGAGTGTATATCTTTCTAAGTGCCACAAGTAAATTTGTAATGTCTGTGAACCTTGTAATCATCTCGGACACATTCTCATTCTCCTTCATGCGGAACATTTCAAACCTGTGAACAAGAACAGATATTTTAGATTCTTTTACTTTGTTTGTTCCTTCATGAGTTACCTCAAGTGTGTGGTAAATTTGATGTGCGGTTGTTGCATTGGACACACGGTTGAACTCCTCCTTTGTAAGGGCACAAAATGGCGTGTTCATCTCCTTTGCATTGTTCATTGTTTGGTTCTTCATGTTGTCGTTCTATTATGCATATGGGATGGTAGGAGCGGTGTACTCGATCTCCGTCATGTTCCATATTTCATAGTTGATGGACTGAAGATAGATCTTCATTCTACACTTCCAATATTTGTAATTGGTTCCATCGAAGAGGAGTGGCCTTTGTGTAGATTGGCCTTCATGGTATTGATTTGCATCAGAAGTAGTTGCCATTGCACTCAACCAGGCTCTGATACCAAGTGTTGGATTCTGCAGGCAAGGCAAGAAACACTAGAGGTGGGGGGGGGGAGGGGGTGAATAGTGTTTTATAAAAAATAATTGCGGAATTAAACTTTTCTTCTGACCAGTCGACTTGAAAAGATAAACCAGTCGACTGAGGCGACAGTTAAGAAGAGTATTTTAAAGCGAGTCTGATCAGCCGACTTATAGAAGAGCCAGTCGACTTATCACACATGTTTTCAGAGAGAAAGTAGTACAAGTCTGACCAGTCGACTTACAAATAGATACAGTCGACTGTCCAGACAAGTTTCACAGAGAACTTAAAAGCAAGAAAATAAAATGCAAGTTCAAAGAGATACAACCACAGAGTTCACACGATCTATCCTGGTTCGGTCCTCCCGATCTATATCTAGTCCCCAAGCAACTCACTTGAGATTTTCCACTATTCTTGAAATAGTTACAAGAACACCCTACGGCATTAGACAACAACCTTGTCCAACCCGTAGTCCTTTCTCACAACTAGAGAAAGCAACCCAATTCATCTGTTGAGAGTGAAAACCTGACTCTACACCCTAGAATCCTACTCTCTAACCGAGAAGAACCACTTTCACAAACCGAGAGTGAAGAACAACAACAAAAAAGTTTACAATCAACCTATAACCTTATTGTGGATGTGATTTTATGCGTGGCTATTAGGTCAACTTCTGAAATCAGTCTAAAACGAAATCACTATTATGCTAGACTGATTGTAGAGAACCAAGACTTAGAAAGTGAGTGCTTTTGAATGCTTTTTCTTGTTAAAACCAAAAGCTTGAGAACTTGAGAAACAAAAAGCTTGGAAAATAAGTTGTTCACCTTTTCCAAGTGATTTCTATACTCTATTTATAGAGTTAGAATCACTGGACGTTGAGAAGCAGTTGTACCAACTGTCAACCAACGAAAATAAAACTTTTGAATTCGAAAAATCAAGTTTTCAAATCAGTAAACTGTCGAAACGACTTGAACAATCGACTGGGTTGCCGTTATGTGTCGACTGGTCAGAGTTTGAATAACTTCAGTTAGTTTCGTACTAGAACAGTCGACTGGTGCCTTATGGCGGTCGACTAGTACTTAACAGCTGAGCTTTTTCAATCTTGTTTCGATCTTTTTAAGTTTGAAAAAAACTCAATTATTTTAAATATAATGTGTGAGTGTGTGTGACAAGGCTTTTATAGAATTTTTAAGACTCAAAGAAAATAAAAAAGTTAAAATTGTTACAAGATACTTAATATAATAAATTGAAGCATAGGTCTTGTCTTGAGTCTTGAGTCTTGAGATGGAGCTTTTAGCCTTCGTCTTTTTCTTGTAAGCTGGCAACCATGTAGCTTTCTTGATCAATTAGCTATAAGAACCTTGTAAAGCTTGTTAGAACATTTTACCTTTGTATATCCTGTAATATTTAAGAAGTACAACAACAACTTTGCATTGTGATGTAATCATCAAAATCAAGAATCAACACTCTCGAATGAGATGAAAGTGCCTCAGTATATGTTTGGATCGCTGGTGAGATCTAGGCTCCTTAGCTTGTGCAATGGCCCCATTTTTATCATAATAAAGGTCCAACGGGTCCACAATGCTAGGAACTACGCCAAGTTCAGTGATGAACTTTCTGATCCCAATGGCCTCATTCGGTGCATTGGAGGCAGCAATATATTCAACATCTGTGGTGGAATCGGCTACTGTTTCTTGCTTCGAACTCTTCCATTCATAGCTCCACGATTTAGGCAAAATACAAAACCTGATTGCGATTTGGAGTCGTCCTTATCGGACTGGAAGCTAGCGTCAGTGTAACCCTTTACAATAAGCTCTTCCTCGACTCCACATACCAAGAACGCATCCTTAGTCCATCTTAAGTACTTAAGGATGTTCTCGACAGCAGTCCAGTGACTCTCATCGGGATCTGATTAGTACCTGCCCATTATGCTCAAAGCATATGAGACACCTGGACGAGTACATAACATGGCATACATGATAGATCCAATTGCAGATGCATATGGAATCTTAGTCATGCGGTCTCTCTCCTCCTGAGCAGAAGGACATTAAGCCTAAGACAGGCTTACACCATGCGACATAGGGATAAATCCTTTCTTGGACTCTTGCATAATGAAGCATTTCAATACTTTGTTTTTATGTACTCTGACTCAGGCCAAGTAGTCTCCTTGATCTATCTCTATAGATCTTGATGCCTAATACATTGGTAGCTTCACCCAAGTCCTTCATGGAAAAGCATTTTCCTAGCTAAGTCTTTACAGAGTGTAAGGTAAGGATGTCATTCCCGATGAGTAGTATGTCATTAACATACAACACCAGAATTACAACTGTGCTTTCACTAACCTTCTTATAGACACAAGGTTCATCTTCGTTCTTGATGAAACCAAACTCTTTGATTGCATCATCGAAACGAAGATTCCAGCATCTAGAAGCTTGCTTTAATCCATAAATGGATCGTTGCAGTTTATACACCTTTCCAGTATCCTTTGGAGTGACAAAATCCTTAGGCTATGTCATGTACACATCCTCGAGATGTAATGCCCCGATTTTTCATTTATGAAAAATTATTTTATTTTGCACGTAGTGTGCACGTGTAATTTTTTTTGGTTGAATTAAATGTGATGATTATTTTCATTATGATGAGTATAGATTTTTAAATATGTGCTTGTAATTATTTTTATAAAGCCTTCTTTCAATTCGACAAAAAGCCTTTTCTTTTTAAAATCCCAAAGTTAATTTAATTTATTATTTTTATAATAATTATTTTGGCCCATAAACTAAAGCCCATGAGTCAATTTATTTTTAAATACAACTTGTCATGTAGGATACAATTATAAAATTATTTTTATACAAAATTTAATGTACAAATTTTTGGAGGCAAATACTTGCACGTGCATTGCACATACACGTACAAAGTGCACCTTCCCAAAGCATGGCCAGATTGCATCTTGGAGGGAAATGAAATTTTGAGTGGGATCATGGTGGAGATGGTTACTCATCATGGGTAGTTAGTGTAACTCCTCCTTAAATCTAAGCCATTTGTTTCTAACTCCTACTTCAATCTTATCCATCCATTTCTCTAGATTTTTAGTATAAATACCCCCTTCCCATGGCTAGTATTCTTGTGCAAATTAATTCTTCCAAACCTATAGCTAATACAAGTATCTAGTAGTTAATTTAGTGAGTTAAAAGATTGAGTTGTGTGTGGGAGTTGTGCTTGCAACAAGAAGAGGAGAGGTCGGCTATCAAGGGAGTGCTCTCGGTTTGGCTTAGGAGCTCTCAGGTTGGGTGTTCTTGGAGGCTCGAGTGCGCGCTTCAAGGAGGAGGATCGCTCTCATTTGCAAGGACATTGTTTAGGAGGTGTCGCTAGTTGTATTTTCTCTCCATTTAAGGTGGGTAAATTTTCTATATTTCTAAATAGGAATGAATGCTAGATTGAATTGAATGAATGAAGCATGAAAAATATTAATAAGAGTACGCATTTAATTGAAAAAAATGACCTATGGATTGATTGAAATGTGGATGTGAAATTGTATGTGGTTCTATTAGTAAAGGCTAAATTGTGAGTGATATAATTATGGCCATGGATTATTGAAGATAGTTTCATTATCTACATCACAAATTATATACAAAAAAAGTTAGTAGATTGACAATGCTACTTTGTGTGTTTAAATGAATCTTTGTGTTACAATGAAATAAATGAATTAAGTTATAATTTTTTATGTTTGGTAAAAGATTAAAAATAGAGAATTAATGTGAAGTTTGCTAATAAAGGGATTAGTAGTGTTAATTGTTAAGAAATGTCGAAATGAAGAAATATGGTAGTTATAATGTAGAATTCAAATTAATTGGATGAAAAATATGTGTTAATTGTTGAAAAAATTATTTTTTTTCATACTGGATATAATTTATGATGATATTAGTCAATCTGGACATTTACAGTAAATTTTATGAAAGCAAAATGAAATGGGGACTAGTTGAACATCGAAACGTTTTAATAACAGAGAGAATTGGTTTAAATAAATTTTGAGTTGCGCTATTGACAACCTGAGCGCGTAGCTCAAGTGGCCGGGACAGCTTTAATCGCTACAGTGGTCTGAGGTCGCTGGTTTGAATCCCCTGGGCAACACACTTTTTGTTTCATAAATTTTTAAAATAAAAGAGAACAGCAGCCGAGAGCATATAACGCTCTCAGCCCTCCTTACAACATGTGTAGCATCCGGCCTAGTCGCCTGTGCCTCGGGCGGTTTTCTTTGTGGTCCTGGGTTCGATTCTTGGCTTCGGCAGTTTAGAAAAAACATTTTTTTGAGTGTTTTGGTGATCCAAAAATTATGAAAAAAATATGGTTATTCTTCTAAAAATATATGGGACTTATGAAAAATAATTTGGGGATTAATTATGTAATGCCCCGAATTCCAAATACACTGAATTCGAGATGTTCTACAGGATCTTTTCGCTTCCTTTAGTACAATTTTACAAGGAAATTTAAACTTTTCACTTTACATCAGAGTTTACATCAATATTACACTTTACATTACAGAGCGGAAGTAAAATTTTACAACAATGAAAACAGATATACAACAACATTGAGTAATCTTTAAGCATTTGTTCCTCTTTAATCTTTATCAAGCCATTTACCTGCATATAAGACTGTGGGTACGTCAGTTTATTCAACCGACGATCATTATACACGGCCATCCTCTCTATGCCGGAAATAGTATAACTTAATTTTCCATATTTGGCAAACACAAACTTGTCACATATCAAACTAAAGGGACGACCCTATTGATGTCGTGTTGTGATTGTGCACTTAGTCCTTAATGCAATTATTTATATTAGATGACACTAATGCGCACTTGTTTGGATTCTATGCATCCCATACTACATAGGTCCGAGGGCAAGCCTCTTAATCGTTCTTCATCTTTGTAGGGTTCAATCCCTCGCCATGACTTAATCTACTACTGTAACTACGGTGAGTATCCTAGATGATCTATGAGTACAAGCTCGTGTACAGAAAATCTGGAGGGGAACCCCACGCCATGTCTTGACTCATCAAGCATGCATTCTGTGGCTCACACACCCGCACCGTAACTTTAGTTCTCATACTCGTGTTTTTCTCTCACTTTAATCACGTCTTCACTATGCACTAATCTTTAGTTTTTATTAGAATCATGAACAAAAATCAAAGCTCTAGAGTTAGCCTCTCCACTAAACCGGACTTATTCATTCATTCAAACATGACCAACCTTGGTCTTTTATTTCAATATTTATTTCATTTGTTTCCAAATGCCGGGGGAGACTTAACTACTCCTTTGTTTCAATTTCAAATTCACAATTTCCAATTTGAGCATTTCCACTCATAAATTCATTTGTTGATTTGTCATATTCAAAAGTATTTCTCTTTTCCAATCATGATTTCTAATTCGTTCAAATAATCCATAGCTATAAAACTCAATTATTCATCATGTAACTCATGAAATGTTATTTTCACATAAAAACCCACATCACTAATTATTCAATCAAAAGTGAACCTTTACACTTCATAATTCTCACACTATTCTCAAATGAGAATAATTTACATCACATCACAACAATATAATTTCTTTTCGCCACATTAATCTTCTAATCCTTCATTTCAAATCATTTTTTGCAAGATATAATTTCACAAAGAATATCAATGTAGACTATAGTTCTATTTACTCATTTAGTCACAAATCATACCTTACTTTATGTAAATCATTCCCAAATTATTTTTAATAAGTCCCATATATTTTTAGAGGAATAACCATATTTTTGTCATAATTTTTCGATCACTAAAACACTAAAAAATATATTTTTTCCCAACTTGCCGAGGGCAAGATTCGAACCCAGCACCACAGTGAACCCAACCCAAAGCACAAACCACTAGGCCGAAGGCGACTGGCGGTATAAGAGGCGCTAAGAGCCTTAAATGCTCTCGGCTGCTGCTTATTATATATATATATTTTTTTTAAAAAGTATGGTTCCACAGGGATTCGAACCAGCGATCTCAGACCACTGTAGCGATTAAAACCGACCCAACCACTTGAGCTATGCACTCGGGTTGTCTATAGTGTAATTCTAAGTTCACTTAAATCGATCTTCTCTGTTATCAAAACCTTTCGATGTTCAACTAGACCTCCTTTTCATTTGCTTTTATAAAAATTACTGTATAATTCCAGATTGATTATTTTTTCACATAATTTATATACCAATATGAACAAAATAATTTTTGTAGCAATTAAAACATATTTTCATGCAATTAATTCAAATTCTACATTGTAACTACCATATTTCTCCCTTTTTTTGTGACATTTCTTAGAAATTAACATTCTAATCTCTTTATTAACAAAATTTCACCTTGATTCTCTGTTTCTAATCTTTTACCCAACATACAAATCTATATTTGAATTTATCCATTCCCACATTAGCACAAAAGATCTATTTAACACATGAAATAGCATTAACAATCTACTAACTTTGTATACATAGTTTGTGATGCAGATAATGAAATTTTCTTCAACAATCCATGGCCATAATTAATTCACATAAAAATTAGATTTTTACTAATTAAATCACATACAATTGCACACCCACATTCCAATCAATTCATAGCTCAATTTTCCAATTAAAATGTGTACTCTTATTAGCCTTTTTCATGCATCATTTTTCCATTCCGGTCTAGCATATATCCCTATTTAGAAATATAGAAAATTTACCCATCTTGTATGGAGAGAAAATTTCACTAGCAATCCCTAGACAAATGTCCTTGCAACGAAAATGCTCCTCCTTGAACACGTGCACACAAGCCTCCCAAGCGCACCCAAGTAGACCGAGCTCCCACTTGATGAATGCCGGCCCTCCTCTCTTTGTTGCAAGCAAAAATCCCACACACTCTCACAAGATCACTACTAGATAATATAATTTAGACTATAGGTTTGGAAGAGAATAATTTTACACAAGAATGACTAGCCATGGGGGGGGGGGGGTATTTATACTAAAAATCAAGGAGAATGGAGGGCTAGGATCAAGTAGTTGGTTGTAAGATGGAGGGCTAGGATGAAAGTAGGAGTTGCATTAACTACCCACAACCAAGTAACCACCACACCATGATCTCCACCCAAATTTTGATTTTCCCTCCAAGATGTAACCGGCCATGCTTGGAAAAAGTGCACTTTGCACGTGTACGTGTAGTGCACGTGCATGCAATTAGGTCCAAAAATTGTAGATTAAATTTTTGTATAAAAATAAAATTGTCTTTAAATTGTATTCTACATGACAAGTTGTATAAAAAATTGTTCATGGGCTTTAGTTTTTGGGCCAAATAATTATTTTAAAAATAAAATAAATAAACTAAATTTTTGGGCTTTACGGAAAAAGGCTTTTTGTCTAATTGAAAGAAGGCTTTATAGAAAAATAATTAAAGGCACATATTTAAATATCCATACTCATCATGATGAAAATAATCATAACATTTAATTCAACCAAAATATTACACGTGCACACTACGTGTAAAAATAAATAATTTTTCATAAATTAAAAAGCAGAGTATTACAACACTCCCTTCTTAGAATATTTCCGTCCCCGGAACTACAGTCAAGAGTGGGAAAACAAACAACACTCACAACAAGAACAAAAAGATACAAAGATACAAATCAAGCAAAAAGCTCAGGATAGTCCTTCAACATCCTCTCCTCAGACTCCCAAGTAGCATCTTCAACCAAATGGTTTCTCCAAACTACCTTGACCATCGGTATTGTCTTATTCCTCAAGACTTTCTCTCGACGATCAACAATCTCGACAGGAAACTCGATGTAATTCAGATCCAACTGCAAACCTTCCGGCACTTCAGGCAAATGATGACTTGGATCTGAAATATAACCTCTCAGCATAGACACATGAAAGACATTGTGCACCTGAGATAACTCTTTCGGTAACTCAAGCCGGTAAGCAGTCTTTCCGATCCTTTTCAATATCTTGTACGGGCCTATAAACCTCGGGGCTAACTTCCCGCCTTTGCCAAATCGAACCACACCTTTACTGGGTGATACTTTCAGAAAGACGAAGTCACCAACCTCAAACTCAAGGTCCCTTCTCCGGTTGTCTGCATAGCTTTTCTGCCTGCTCTGAGCTTCTACCAACCTTTTCCTGATCAGAACAATCTTCTCAGAGGTTTGCTGCACAAGCTCAGGACCAAACAACTGACGCTCCCCAACTTCAAACCAACAAACAGGTGTCCTACACTTCCTGCCATACAGAGCTTTGTACGGCACCATCCCGATGCTAGTCTGAAAACTATTGTTATAGGCAAACTCTACCAAGGGTAAATGCCTTTTCCAACTGCCTCCAAAGTCTAGTATACAACAACGAAGCATATTCTCAAGAATACGGTTGACTCTCTCGGTCTGCCCATCAGTTTGCGGATGAAAAGCAGTGCTGAAATCCGTCTTGGTCCCCAAAGCTGTCTGAAGACTCCTCCAGAAATGCGAAGTAAACCGCACATCTCGATCAGACACAATAGTTGACAGAACACCATGAAGCCGGACGATCTTGCCAACATACAACTCAGCCAACTTGTCCATCGAAGCAGTGAGTTTCATCGCCAAAAAGTGAGCGGACTTGGTTAGTCGATCGACTATAACCCAAATCGCATCATTGCCTTTAGAACTCTTAGGCAATCCCGTAATGAAATCTATACTGATGTTATCCCACTTCCATTCCGGAATAGGTAATGGCTGTAATAGACCTCCGGGTCTCTGATTCTCGGCTTTGACTTGCTGACAAACCTCACACTTCGCCACAAATTCAGCCACATCCCGCTTCAAACCTGACCACCAGAAATGCTGTTTGATGTCTTTGTACATCTTAGTACTCCCAGGATGTACCGACAAAAGAGTAGCATGCGCCTCTTGAAAAATACTTTCTTTCAGGTCCGCCTGATTTGGAACACACAGCCTATCTCTGAACCACAGCACTCCATCCCTGATTTGAAATCCGGGCAACCTGCCAGCACCAACCTGCTCCTTCATCTCCAAGATATCAGCATCAACCTCCTGACTTGCAATGATCCTTCCATTCAGAGTAGGCTGAAGCCTCAACTGAGCTAAAGATGCTCCTAATCCTTGCAGGACAACCTCAATGCCTGCTCGGTCCAATTCCTCAATTAGATGCTTCTGAGTTGTAATCAAACTGGCTAAGCTGCTCTTGCGACTAAGTGCATCGGCAACAACATTAGCCTTTCCAGGATGATACTTGATCTCAGGTCGCATGTCCTCAAGCACTTCCAACCATCTTCGCTGCCTCAAATTCAGATCCCTCTGCTGATATATGTACTTCAAACTCTTGTGGTCTGTGTACATGTTCAATTTCTCACCGTACACGTAGTGCCTCCATTGCTTTAAGGCAAAGATAATCGCAGCCAACTCCAGATCATGAGTCGGGTAATTCTTCTCATGCGGTCTTAGTTGCCTAGACCCATAAGCGATTACTCTTCCTTCTTGCATTAAGACATAACCAAGTCCCTGATGTGAAGCATCGCTATAAACATCATACTCAACACCTGCTCTGGGCAAAGCCAAAATAGGTGCATTAGTCAGCTTCTCTTTCAACTCCTGAAAGCTTGCCTCACATTGCTCAGTCCACTTGAAGCTCACATTCTTCTTGGTTAGACCAGTAAGCGGCACGGCTATCTGGACATAACCTTGAATGAATCTCCTGTAGTATCCAGTCATTCCAAGAAAACTTCTGACTTCCTTTACTGTAGTAGGCCTAGCCCAATCTCTCACTGCCTCTATCTTCTGAGGGTCAGTTGCCACTCCCTCCATAGAAAGGATGTGACCTAGGAATGCCACTTCAGATTTCCAGAAATCACACTTGGATAACTTGGCATACAACTTCTGCTCTTCCAGCTTCTTCAAAACTGCTGCCAGGTGCTCGGTGGGCTCCTCTTCTGACTTGGAGTACACGAGGATATCGTAGATAAACACCACGACGAAAGAATCAATGAACGGCCTCAGAACTCTGTTCATCAAATCCATGAAGATTGCAGGTGCATTCGTCACTCCAAATGGCATAACTAAGAATTCGTAATGCCCATGTCGAGTTCTAAATGCAGTTTTGTGCACATCTTCAGCTTTCACTCGAACTTGGTGATATCCTGATCGAAGATCTATTTTGGAGAATACAGCTGCTCCTTGTAGACGATCGAACAAGTCATCAATTCGAGGAATAGGATACTTATTCTGAACAGTGACCTTATTCAGCTCCTGGTAATCGATACACATTCTCATCGATCCATCCTTCTTCTTTACCAAAAGCACTGGTGCTCCCCAAGGTGACGCACTAGGTTGAATAAAGCCTTTCTCCAACAGTTCCTCAATCTGCCGTTTCACCTCATCATGTTCCACTGGAGCCATCCTATACGGTGCCTTAGAAATGGGTGCACTTCCCGGTTGAACAGTGATGCTGAACTCTACATCACGATGCGGGGGTAACCCAGGAAAATCTTCCAAGAACATAGTCGGATAGTCCCGAACTACAGGAATCCCTTGCACTTCCACAGGAGTCTCTTCCTTGCAGATAGTTGCCACCAGCTTAGAAAACTTCTTCTTCCCTTGGAAAGTGACTTCAGGTCCACCTGGAGCCTTCACTGTTACCGTCTTGGTCTTACACTCGATGCTTGCACTGTACACCGACATCCAATCAATGTCAATGATAACATTGACTCCCAAGATAGTTAGCTCGATCAGATCAATCCCAAAGATTCGATCTCCAATTACAATCTCGCAATCAGCATAATACCGATCAGTGGTTAAAGTTTCCCATGATGGAGTAGCTACTGCTAAGATCTTGTCTGGAAAAATCTTCGGTTCAACTCCTAACACTTTAGCAAATTTAGGAGACACAAAAGTATGAGAGGATCCAGTATCGAACAACACAACAGCTTTCATTCCATATTCTGATGTAAAAGGTCCATCAAATTCGAAGTATGAAACATGAACTTTCAAGTCAATATTTCTATTTCATTGAATTTCAAAATTTATACATTCGAATTGAAAACATTTCTTGACATCAGAATGAAAGATAGTAGAAGCTACAACAGTATAACTCCTGCGGTTCCTCATCGCTTCTCGAAGTTCTCCCCGTAGTTCATCAATTTCATCCTTCAGCACATCGGTCAGATTCTTCCTCTTCTCGAGTTCCCATATCCGATGACTGAGAACAGAAAAATCGTCCTTTCGTTTTGCCAGCTGAGCCTCCAATAATCCGACTCTTTCTCGCAGTGTTTCTACCTGCCTCTGAAGAGAAGTCACAAGACTATTTGGAACTGGTTCTTCTTCTTCATCAGAAGAGTCATCAGATGAATCCGGAGGTGGGGTAATCTTTCGGGATTCAGGCCATTCTTCTCCGTCAGAATCTGCTTGCCCTGGATAGTACTCGTCCTCGGAATCTTCCTGTCCAGGATGGTACTCTTCCTCAATGATATGCCAGTCGTCGTCTCCAGCAGGGTCGAAGTGATCAGCCATCTTAGAAATAGGGAGGAAGAAGCATAAGTCATAGAGCAACACAAATGTAAGTCACTTACATTTACATCTCTAGACTCAAAAACACACTTTAATGTCCACTTCTAGGGTGTCATTCCTTATAAATTTGTATAAGTGTGGAAGCGTGGATCTGATACCACTCTGTAACGCCCCGAATCCCAAATACACTGAATTCGAGATGTTCTACAGGATCTTTTCGCTTCCTTTAGTACAATTTTACAAGAAAATTTAAACTTTTCACTTTACATCAGAGTTTACATCAATATTACACTTTACATTGCACAGCGGAAGTAAAATTTTACAACAATGAAAACAAATATACAACAATATTGAGTAATCTTTAAGCATTTGTTCCTCTTTAATCTTTATCAAGCCATTTACCTGCATATAAGACTGTGGGTACGTCAGTTTATTCAACCGACGATCATTATACATGGCCATCCTCTCTATGCCGGAAACAGTATAACTTAATTTTCAATATTTAGCAAACACAAACTTGTCACGTTACAAATGAAGGGACTACCCTATTGATGTCGTGTTGTGATTGTGCACTTAATCCTTAATGCAATTATTTATGTTACATGACACTAATGCACACTTGTTCGGAGTCTATGCATCCCATACTACATAGGTCCGAGGGCAAGCCTCTTAATCGTTCTTCATCTTTGTAGGGTTCAATCCCTCGCCATGACTTAATCTACTACTGTAACTACGGTGAGTATCCTATATGATCTATGAGTACAAGCTCATGTACAGAAAATCTGGAGGGGAACCCCACACCATGTCTTGACTCCTCAAGCATGCATTCTGTGGCAATTCAGCCTCCTTCATGGCACACGATCCTCTTGTAGTCACCAAACATCCCACAAGCGTGGCTAAAGTCCGATCATTACTGAGTTGTGCCCACGCCATGTCTTGACTCATCAAGCATGCATTCTGTGGCTCACACACCCGCACCGTAACTCTAGTTCTCATACTCGTGTTTTTCTCTCACTTTCATCACGTCTTCACTATGCACTAATCTTTAGTTTTTATTAGAATCATGAACAAAAATCAAAGCTCTAGAGTTAGCCTCTCCACTAAACCGGACTTATTCATTCATTCAAACATGACCAACCTTGGTCTTTTATTTCAATATTTCATTTCATTTGTTTCCAAATGCCGGGGGAGACTTAACTACTCCTTTGTTTCAATTTCAAATTCACAATTTCCAATTTGAGCATTTCCACTCATAAATTCATTTGTTGATTTGTCATATTCAAAAGTATTTCTCTTTTCCAATCATGATTTCTAATTCGTTCAAATAATCCATAGCTATAAAACTCAATTATTCATCATGTAACTCATGAAATGTTATTTTCACATAAAAACCCACATCACTAATTATTCAATCAAAAGTGAACCTTTACACTTCATAATTCTCACACTATTCTCAAATGAGAATAATTTACATCACATCACAACAATATAATTTCTTTTCGTCACATTAATCTTCTAATCCTTCATTTCAAATCATTTTTTGCAAGATATAATTTCACAAAGTATATCAATGTAGACTATAGTTCTATTTACTCATTTAGTCACAAATCATACCTTACTTTATGTAAATCATTCCCAAATTATTTTTAATAAGTCCCATATATTTTTAGAGGAATAACCATATTTTTGTCATAATTTTTCGATCACTAAAACACAAAAAAAAATATTTTTTCCCAACTTGCCGAGGGCAAGATTCGAACCCAGCACCACAGAGAACCCAACCCAAAGCACAAACCACTAAGCCGAAGGCTACTGGCGGTATAAGAGGCGCTAAGAGCCTTAAATGCTCTCGGCCGCTGCTTATTATATATATATATATTTTTTAAAAAAGTATGGTTCCACAGGGATTCGAACCAGCGATCTCAGACCACTGTAGCGATTAAAACCGACCCAACCACTTGAGCTATGCGCTCGGGTTGTCTATAGTATAATTCTAAGTTCACTTAAATCAATCTTCTCTGTTATCAAAATCTTTCGATGTTCAACTAGACCTCCTTTTCATTTGCTTTTATAAAAATTACTGTATAATTCCAGATTGATTATTTTTTCACATAATTTATATACCAATATGAACAAAATAATTTTTGTAGCAATTAAAACATATTTTCATGCAATTAATTCGAATTCTACATTGTAACTACCATATTTCTCCCTTTTTTGATATTTCTTAGAAATTAACATTCTAATCTCTTTATTAACAAAATTTCACCTTGATTCTCTGTTTCTAATCTTTTACCCAACATACAAATCTATATTTGAATTTATCCATTCCCACATTAGCACAAAAGATCTATTTAACACATGAAATAGCATTAACAATCTACTAACTTTGTATACATAGTTTGTGATGCAGATAATGAAATTTTCTTCAACAATCCATGGCCATAATTAATTCACATAAAAATTAGATTTTTACTAATCAAATCACATACAATTGCACACCCACATTCCAATCAATTTATAGCTCAATTTTCCAATTAAAATGTGTACTCTTATTAGCCTTTTTCATGCATCATTTTTCCATTCCAGTCTAGCATATATCCCTATTTAGAAATATAGAAAATTTACTCACCTTGTATGGAGAGAAAATTTCACTAGCAATCCCTAGACAAATGTCCTTGCAACGAAAATGCTCCTCCTTGAACACGTGCACACAAGCCTCCCAAGCGCACCCAAGTAAACCGAGCTCCCTCTTGATGAATGCCGCCCCTCCTCTCTTTGTTGCAAGCAAAAATCCCACACACTCTCACAAGATCACTACTAGATAATATAATTTAGACTATAGGTTTGGAAGAGAATAATTTTACACAAGAATGACTAGCCATGGGGGGGGGGGGTATTTATACTAAAAATCAAGGAGAATGGAGGGCTAGGATCAAGTAGTTGGTTGTAAGATGGAGGGCTAGGATGAAAGTAGGAGTTGCATTAACTACCCACAACCAAGTAACCACCACACCATGATCTCCTCCCAAATTTTGATTTTCCCTCCAAGATGTAACCGGCCATGCTTGGAAAAAGTGCACTTTGCACGTGAACATGTAGTGTACGTGCATGCAACTAGGTCCAAAAATTGTACATTAAATTTTTGTATAAAAATAAAATAGCCTTTAAATTGTATTCTACATGACAAGTTATATAAAAAATAGTTTATGGGCTTTAGTTTTTGGGCCAAATAATTATTTTAAAAATAAAATAAATAAACTAAATTTTTGGGCTTTAGGGAAATAGGTTTTTTGTCTAATTGAAAGAAGGCTTTATAGAAAAATAATTAAAGGCACATATTTAAATTTCCATACTCATCATGATGAAAATAATCATAACATTTAATTCAACCAAAATATTGTACGTGCACACTACGTGCAAAAATAAATAATTTTTCATAAATGAAAAATCAGGGCATTACAAATTACATAGAAGAAAATATGATTTGAGAATAAAATGTATAATTTAGACTTATGGTTATATACTTGTATGGTATAAAAGTTGCACTTTGTAGAAAGGCTTGAAATAAAATATTAGAAAAGAAGTGGAATAAAAATAGAAATTATATGTAGTGATGCATTGTGAACTATTCTCATTTGAGAATAGTGTAAAATTTATGGTATGTGAATATCCATTTACTGAAGTGTTCTAAATGTGGAATTGATATTTGATGAAACACATAATTCCATGTGCGATTATGGACTATTGAATAATTTAGAGATCATGCTATTGAAAGAGAAATCCGTCATGATTATGCAAATGAATTTATGAGTTGGAAATGCTCAATTTAGAAATTGTGAATTGGAATTGAAACAAAAGAGTAGCTAAGTCTCCCCGGGCATTTGGAAAGAAATGAAATGAAAGACCAAGGTTGGTCATGTTTGAATAAATGAATAAGAACGGTTGAGTGGAGAGGCTAACTCTAGAGCTTTGATTTTGTTCATGATTCTAATAAAAACTAAGGATTAGTGCATAGTGAAGACGTGATGAAAGTGAGAGAAAAATACGAGTATGAGAACTAGAGTTTACGGTGCGGGTGTGTGAGCCATAGAATGCATGCTTGATGAGTCAAGACATGGCGTGGGCACAACTCAGTAATGATCGGACTTTAGCCACGCTTGTGGGATGTTTGGTGACTGCAAGAGGATCGTGTGCCATGAAGGAGGCTGAATTTCCACAGAATGCATGCTTGACGAGTCAAGACATGGCATGGGGTCCACACTTCTTAAGCTAATATCTTAAGCTAATAGGCCTACCCTGACTCTCCTTTCTCCATTTTGAAATAGAGAAAGAAGAGCAAAAGTAGGGATCCACACTTCTTTAACACGTGCATGCTACATCTTTTGGATTAACAGACTTTCATTTTTTAAAAAAATTAAAAAAAAGATACCCACGTTCCACCCCTCCCCCCAAGTCCCCTAACCCTAGCCCTCCATCACCCAAACTCCCCTTCGCCGTATGCCCAAACTCCCCGTCGCCAAATTGCAAATGGCCTCTATGGAAATAACCCTTTCAAAAAATCGTACAAAACCACCCAAAAGTAACATCACACTGATCCCAAATTCCCAATTTGAATTCCCATCTCCAAAAAAGGTAACTTCCTCATCTCCTCTTCCTTCTCCTTCTTCAATTTCTAGGGTTTCAACACCACTTTCCATCCCTTCAACAGGACAAACCAGTCAAAGAGTTCGAGCCCGTTTTCAATTACAGCCGCGTCCAACACCCCAGTCTTTCCTCCTTACAAGGTAACCCATTTATATTTTCTTCATTCTTGATAAAGCGCCTTTCTGATTGGTTGTAGGTTTTTGGTTTTCTATCAGAAGAGGATATTGATTCGTCGTCGATCTCCTTCCCCGCGAAGCAGAAGAGGCAGAGGCACGATAAAGCGTTAATCTTGATGAGTTTTTTTAATCTGCGTTTAGTTATATTTGGAAGTTGGTTGGGTTGTTGGATTGGTTTTGTAGGAGGATTTTGAGAGAGATGAGAAAGTAATGATTTTGGATGATGATGGTGGTGGTGGTGAGGGCGCGATAAAGCGGTAATCATGATGATTTTTTTTTTTGGGTTTGTTTTTTTTGGTTTAGTTCTGTTTGAAAGTTGATTGGGTTGTTGGTTTGGTTTTGTAGGAGGATTTTAAGAGAAAGGAGAAAGTAGTGGTTTTGGATGATGATGATGGTGGTGGTGAGGTGGAGGAGGATAATTGGTTGGCGGCTCCGCCAAGGAAGATTGCGATGTGAGGGTGGAAGAGGATGAGACGTTGCGCGTGTTGAGGTATGTGTTTGGTGGCAAATCTCCCTAACCCTAGCAATTTGCACATGATAATTGTTTTAAACATATTTCAGTCTGGTAAAAGTATTCTATCCATTAGGCATTCAAATTTATTAGCTCAGTTGGGTCAATAAATTTGTGAATTAAATCCTTAATTTTCAAGTGGAAAGATGGTATCTTTGGGCTGTGTATTACATTGATGCAGATTTATTTGGTTTGATTGAGATTATAAATCTTGAGAAGAATTGAGAATGAGTAGTGAGTTTTAATTGTTTTTTACATGATAGAGCTCAAATGGAGCAATGAGTGTTTCAAATTTATTTGTACTAATAGAAGAGGGAGTCTACCCCTCTCTTCTTTCTCTATTTTGAAATAGAGAAAAGTGAGAAAAAGTAGATATTCATATTTAACTAACACGTGCACTATTCACAATTTTATTTAAAAACCAAAACAAAATAAAAACACAAATTCCTCAAACACTGTATCTTCCACATTTTCAATCTCACAAAATCTCACGTTTCTTACCAAACATACCCCTAATCTCTTAACTTAGAATTACATTTTTAAGCAAACACAATTCATAATATTATTTTTATATGATTTTCTTAGTTTATAATCTTTACCCTAACCTGTACTATAATGCATGGTTTATAATGTATAATATATTTACTTAATGTTAATGATGTTATAATATATCTATTAACATAAATTAGTTGAATTTGCGAAATCTTTTCATTGCCTGCATTTTTTAGCTTTAATAATATTCAATTGGATAACATTATGGTTTGACATTCTCTACATCCTTTACTTATATTAAGATGATAATGAAGATTTCAGTAATTACTGAAGGGATGAGATTCATAAGTTTTTCTCAATTCTATCAATTTTTTTTGACAATTATATATAATTTTATAAGTCCCTCAAAACTAATTTAGGATGTAAGGTCTTTGGTAAAGTTTGATTTATGGTTAATTTTGTGTAGATTGAGTGATTATTAGTTGCTAATTATATTATATATTATATATATTTTAAGCTAATAGGTTTATCTCATCTCTTCTTTCTCTATTTTGAAATAAAGGAAGGAGAGCAAAACTAGAAATTTATACGTGCAGTCCACACCAATTGTCAAAACATAATTAATTAAAAAAAACACACAAAAAAAATATTTTCTTTTTCACATCTTCCCAAAACCCACAAACCCTAACTCTGCCTACCCAAAACCCACCTAAATATCCTCTGCCGCCCGTCGATCTCCTTGCCATCGCCGGCCGTCTGTACACGTGCTTGTACTCATAGATCATCTAGGATACTCACCGTAGTTACAGTAGTAGATTAAGTCATGGCGAGGGATTGAACCCTACAAAGATGAAGAACGATTAAGAGGCTTGCCCTCGGACCTATGTAGTATGGGATGCATCGAATCCGAACAAGTGCGCATTAGTGTCATCTAATATAAATAATTGCATTAAAGACTAAGTGCACAATCACAACACGACATCAATAGGGTAGTCCCTTTAGTTTGATATGTGCCAGGTTTGTGTTTGCTAAATATGGAAAATAAGTTATACTATTTCCGGCATAGAGAGGATGGCCGTGTATAATGTTCGTCGGTTGAATAAACTGACGTACCCACAATCTTATATGCAGGTAAATGACATGATAAAGATTAAAGAGGAACAGATGACTAAAGATTATACAATGTTGTTGTATATTTATTAAATTGTTGTAAATTTTACTTCCGCTGTGCAATGTAAAGTATAATATTTTATGTAAACTCTGATGTAAAGTGAAAAGTTCAAATTTCCTTGTAAAATTGTACTAAAGAAAGTGGAAAGATCCTGTAGAACATCTCGAATTCAGGTGTATTTGGGATTCGGGGCGTTACACGAGAAGATTTCCATCTAGGAAAACAGTTTTTACATCTATCTGCCAGATTTCATAATCATGATATGTTGCAACAACAAATAAGATCTGAATGGATTTAAGCATGGCAACTGGGGAAAAAATCTCATCATAGTCTACACCAAGAACTTGTTTGAAACCTTTAGCTACCAACCGCCCTTAAAGGTATGCACATTACCATCCATGTAAGTTTTCTTCTTGAAAACCTATTTGCACCCAATAGGTTTTACCCCTTTAGGTGGGTCTACCAAGGTCCATACATTTTTGGTATACATGGAATCCATCTTAGATCTCATGGCCTTACGCCATTTTTTCGAATCTCGGCCTTTGACAGCTTCCTCATAAGTCATAGGCCCATCTCGATTCACGAGTAATATATCGCCATGTTGAGTCACGAGAAATCCATATCTCTCTAGTTAATGAGGTATCCTACTAGACTTACGTAGGCCTTGTGCTACTTGAGAAGGTGGTTGTTCCACAACAATTTGTGGAGTCTGCTCCATTTCCACCATTGGTTCGCTGCTACTTTGCGATGTTTGAATTTGTTCAAATTCTATTATTCTCTCATTGGTTCTTTTGGAGACAAATTCTCTCTCTAGGAACACAGCAGTCCGTGCGACAAACTATTTACCTTCGGTCGGATTATAGAAATAGTATCCCTTGGTTTTCTTGGGATATCCTACAAAAAAGCACCTATCAGATTTGAGATCAAGTTTATCAGGAACTTGGCGCCTTACATAAGCTACACAACCCCAAATCTTCATAAATGACACACTAGGATGCCTCCCAGTCCATATCTCATATGGTTTCTCTTGAACCGCTTTAGATGGAACACGGTTAAGTGTGAAAGCAGTTGTTAATAAAGCATGCCCCCAGAAGGAGCTTGGAAGATCTGCATGACTCATCATTGATCGAGCAATGTCTAACAAGGTCCGGATCCACCTCTCGGAGACACCATTCTGTTGCGGTATTCCAGGGGGAGTGAGTTGAGATATTATCCAAAACTCTTTTAGATGGTCATGAAAATCTTGGTTTAAGTACTCACCACCTCGATCTGATCGAAGAGCTTTAATACTTTTACCAAGTAGATTTTGTACCTCATTCTTGAATTCTTTGAGTTTTTCAAATGACTCTGATTTGTGTCAGATACACAAATCCATATCTATTGAAATCATCAGTAAATGTAATGAAGTACTGAAAACCTCCTCTAGCCAATGTGTTGAAAGGTCCGCAAACATCACTATGTATGACACCTAAAGGATCACTAGCCCTTTCACCCTTTCCAGTGAATGGAGCTTTTGTCATCTTGCCCAACAAACAAGGTTCACATTGTAATGCCTCGAATTCTAAAACACGGTAATTCGTTGCACAGCAGGATCTTTTACTTCAAATTCATACAATTTTATAAGGAATTTATAAAAATTTCATACAAGACTGTTCTTTTACATTACCGCAGCGGAAAATAAATAATTACAACACGATAAAAATACAACTTGAATGACAACAACTAAAATCTGACAGCAATCTTTAGTACCAAATCATCTTTGTGTTCTTTTGCAAATGCAAATCCTCCACTGAAGACTATGGGCACGTCAGTTGCTTACAACCGACGCAATATTATAAAACAGTCATCCTCACTATGCCGTAATATAACGATTCTTAACACTATAGCAAACACAAACACAACTTGAATGCAAACAATGTGCAAAGAGTGACTATTCTAAATATGACAGTGTATGTTATGCCTTAGATGCTTAATGCACTCTTCACTACAATGCACTAATGCATACTTATTCAGATTCTATGCATCCCATTCTACATAGGTATACAAGTTTACTACAATTACATAGGTATACTTGTTCTTTTTCATACAAGATTGTTCTTTGTGTTCTTTAGATCAAAATATAGGTATACAAGTTTACTACAATTTCATAGTTATAAGTGTAATACCCCGTAATTTCTAAATAGTATAATATTTATAATATATATAGTAAGGGGGAGTGGCAATTCCGTAAATTATGAGATGTAGAGGGGGGGCACGTTGAGTTGAGATAGCAGGGTCAGCTGGTATGCTGCTTCCGTTTTGTGTGCTGAAGTCACCGCTAGGTGACGTGGCACTGGGGCCCATTCGGTTTGGATGTAAGACAGGGTTGCTGTCTTGGATTGTTCGGTGACGTGGACATCGCGGGGCCCATAGGAGAGAGTTTCGGGTGTACACGGGGATTTGTGAGTTGAGGAGGAGAATTGGTTTAAATAATCCCATATCGGTAGTATTCAAGGAATAATTTAATATAAATAAAATTGCCTATGATCAAGAGTTACCTAATTGGTTAACCACCTTTTGAGAGGCAGCCTGTGGTGGGTAGTTTTACTATAAGTATTAATTTTTTTTCTAAAAATAATATGGTATCAGAGCCGACTTTTGACACTGGGTGTGGGAGAGGGCCTCAGTATGATCTGCGGTGTGAGATAGTCCCTGGAATTATCGAGGTGTGTACCTGCGATGTGGGACTAATCTCCGGAATTATTGGGATCGAGGACGACCCCATGTCGGCTAGAAAGGAGGATCCTGCGCTAGATTGTATACCCCGTACTCAGCGAGGACGGTGATTTCTAAAGGTGGGGTGTATGTAATACCACATAATTTCTGAATAGTATAATATATAATATATATGTAATAAGGGGGAGTGGCAATTCTGTAAATTATAAGATGTAGAGGAGGGCCCACGTTGAGTTGAGACAACAGGGTCAGCTGGTATGCTGTTGCCGTTTCGTGTGCTGACGTCACCGCTGGTGACGTGGCACTGGGCCCCACCCAATTTGGATGTAAGCCAGAGCTGCTGTCTTGGATTGTTCGGTGACGTGGACATCGTGGGGACCATACGAGAGGGTTTCGGGTGTACACGGGGATTTGTGAGTTGAGGAGGAGAATTGGTTTAAATAATCCTATATCGGAAGTATTCGAGGAATAATTTAATATAAATAAAATTGCCTATGATCAAGAGTCACCTAATTGGTTAACCACCTTTTGAGAGACAGCCTGTGGTGGGCAGTTGTACTATAAGTATTAATTTGTCTTCTAAAAAAAATAAAAAATGTCTGAGTATTGGGGTGGGGCGTTACAATAAGTTTCTCAAAAATATTATATCTATAACCCTGAATTCTTCAAAATCTATGGTAGGGTCGAATTATTGAAATACTGCCACTTGTACAGTCTTGTAAAATTCATTATAAATTCAATTCTTTGTGAAATTTTGATTTCTTAGACTTTACAGAAAGGTTAACGAGTCTACTTCAAGTTCTTAGTTTGACTTTTCTCAAATTACTTCATCTAAGAAGTTGAACTGATCAAAATCCGAAGTGTGTATAGATTTCCAGCAACTAGTCAACTGCCAACCAGTCATAAGTTTGGATTTTATTAAAATAGTAAAAAATCCAAATATTATGAAATTTTTAAGAGATGATCTTGCCATGTACGAGATGTTCCTATAAAAATTTTAGCTCTAGATTCCATCTAGTTTATTAGACATGATTTTCCGAAGTGCAACTAAAACTTAAAACAACAACTTTCTTTACATAAATTGACAACTTTGTGTACAAATTTATGCCCAATTCATTTAATTTAAACATGATATACTAGTATTCACCCAATACCACTATAACAACTCAATCTAAAATTTCAACTTACTAATCATGACAATTTTATCATAAATCTTTCAACTAGCGGGCATTAATTTTCGTATCTCACTTCTAGTTATCAATACAACATGCAACATATCAAATTAGAAATTTAAAGAACACATGCCACATTTTAAATCATGGAACAATAAGACATACATACAACAATATCTAGAAAGCAAAAGAAATCACCCACCTTGTTTTTGATCCAATGAAATAGATCTATAGGGATTGTTCCAAAGCTCCAACCAAGCAAGCCTTCACCTCCTAGCAATTTACCAACACCAAAAACTCCTCTCTTTCTTTCTTTTCTTTATTTCTTTTGTTTCTTTTAGTGTACATTATTCATGAATGATGGAGGTATTTATAGGGCTAAATGAGTGAAAGGAGGGACACCCACTACCCAAAATAAATCACCATTATCCAAAATAAATACCCACTCACCAAACCATTAACACAACACCCCTACCCTTCACATTCTTGGCCGGCCAACCATTGGTGTGCACACACGTGCACGTGCAGCACTCTACGTGCACACACTTCTCATTCTTTTAAATATTTGTTATTAGTCCATTTGTGTGTGTTTGTTACATGACAAGTGTATAGGGTTAAAAAATGTACATTTAAAGTGTAGAATAAAATCATGGGCCTCTTTTTAACTAATTTTCTAGTGGGCTTTAAAAATAGACTTTAGGCCTACGAGTTTGAAATTAAAAAAAATAAATAATACTAATGTGACAATTAAAATGAGAATGAAAATGCACATAAATTTGGAAAATTTTAGGGACTAAAATACATAAAATTTTACGTGCAATACACGTGCAAATACAAAAATAAATTTGGGAGAACAAAAAACTGTCAAAATACAAAACAGGTAGAATATGTATATTAATAATGTTAACGATATTTCACGTAACGGAAAATATACGTAATCGACACGTATATTGAAAGCACGTGCTATGTACGTAAAATACAAAGATTAAAATAAATATTTGAGTTGGCAAAAAATAGGATAAAATGAGTTTTGAGGAGACGGAAAATGTGTAAATAATTGAAATGTAGGAAAATACGTTACGACTAATACTCGTAATAGTACGAAATACAGGGGCATAACACACGTGGAGCAAAATTGTCATAACTTAATTTTGTGGGGTGTTACACTCTCCCCCCTTAGAACAGTTCTTTCCTCAAAACTTACTAGGGTAAAAGTTGTATTTTGTACACACCAAGGAAAAATATCATTGTTGGATATAGAAAACTATCAATACCAAGAAAGAAATGTAGCCTGTAACGTGGAAAACAAGGTAAACTTATATGTGAAAACTATGAGTATCAATAAAGTTTATAAGAATGGAATAAGAAAAATTAGGAAAATAGCATAAGAAAAGAAATGTGACCATAAAACATAGGATAGATTGAGAGAAATTTTCATAAAAATAATATTAGGTAAAGTATTAGATGAAAAGGAAAAATATAAATTATGTCATTAATTGTGAAATAATTTGGAAAACAACGCAATTGGAAAGAATAAAGAGAAACATAGTCAATGGATACTTTAATAAATTATTAATGGGTTTTAGTAATCAAAATTTATCAAAGTAATAAGCAGGAGAATGATTTAAATCGCAAACTGAACTAATATAATATAGTACGAGATAAAAGTTTAATTAGTAATTTAAGAGAATGTTGTTGAATAAAAATAAGAAAATATTAGTGTGTTGAATTTTAGTTGAAAGAATACAGAATATAACATAAATATAATAGTAAAATTTTATAATGATGTGTATAAAATAATGTCATAAAATTTTTTCGTAAAAGTTATTATTATTATTATTTTTTTAGGAAGGAATAAATAGTAAAACGAAATAAGATAAAGTAAAAAAAATGTAAAACAACTCAATAAATAATTGGAAAAGCATAGTAATTGAAAAATAGTTAGCACTAATAATTTAATAAGTGGTAAGTTAATAAAAATACGTAAAAGAAATAGCAAAATTAAGTAAGTAATGTAAAGCACATGAAAATAAAGAGGATAAAACATCAATAAAGAAAACGAGTAAGTCAAATTTAAAAAATTAAGACTAAGGATTGTAGTTAAAATAATAAATATCAAAATGAATTAATAGTATAAGAAAATACTTTGAAGAAAAAAAAATATTAAGGATGAAAAAGCATTACGATGAAAATCCACGAAGAAAAATTTAAGAGGAAAGTGTGTCCACGTGTAAGGCATCATGAATGTAAGTTCAAACCAACCACGCTTCCGCGTGCCACTCTAATACCAAGAGAAAACATGCTCTCATACAATATCACATCAATTGTATACGAGGAGAGTATCATAAATGAAAGCTCCATAACTTCATCATTCTTGACTCCAGCCATCTAATAGGGAAAGGTAGGAGAAGAGATCACTGTATAGAGCAACACAAATGTAAATCACTTACATTTAAATCTCTATAAACAGAAATCATACTTCTAATGTCCACCATAATGTGTCGTCCTTGTAATTTTGTACTACTTATTGAAGTCGGCTCTGATACCACTCTGTAACATGCCAAATTCCATTTACATGTAATTCGTAGCACAACAGGATCTTTTACTTCAAATTCGTACAATTTTACAAGGAAATTAAAAATTTTAATTACAAGAAGTTCTTTACATCAATGCAGTGGAAATTAAAAAGAATACAACATGATAGATATACAATTTTAACATTTCAACATGGAAATAATCAAAGCTTCAATTCATCTTTATTTCTTTTGCCAATCCAAGCCATGCACTGAAAAACTGTGAGCACGTTAGTTGCTTACAACTAACGTAATGTTATAAAACAGCGATCCTCGCTATGCCATAATATAACAATTCTCTTACTTTATCAAACACGAACTTGAATGCATATTAAAGTGTAAAAGAGTGATTATCCTAAATATATCAGTGTTTGATATGAATTAATGCCTAATGCAGATGTTTACGCTATAATGAAAGTAATGCTTACTTGTTCAGATTCTATGCATCCCATTCTACATAGGTCTGAGGGAAAGCATCTACGTACTCCACATTATAGGGTTAAATCCCTCGCCATGCATCTTACTAATATGACTACTAAGATTTGGACACTCTGCTAATATTAGTTTTTGCCCCGGAATACTGGAGATCAATCCCGCTCCGTGGATCATTCTGTGGCCCTTTCGTCCATCGTCCCGGAATACTTGGGTTGTCTCTCTCCACGAGTCATTCCGGAACCCTCATCGCACAAATGCCCTATGAGCATCGCTCTCGTCTCGGAATAGTGGAGATCGTTCCCGCTTCGTGGATCATTTTGTGGCCCTTACCTCCATCATCCCTGAATACTAGGGACTGTCTCCCTCCAAGGATCATTCTGGAGTCCATAACTCACGTTTGCTTTAGTTTCATCATGTCACCACCTAGGTTCAGTCCTTAAGTTTAAGTTTTAAAATCATCACATCCTAGAGCTAGCTTACCCTAATGGACTTAAATCAACACGAGAGAAAGTCAGCTCAAAATGGCTACTTTCAAGAGATAATTAACCCACACTGGTTAGTTTCTTAAAATTTTTTTATTCACGAATGCCGGTTACTAAGGGTCTCGCCTAGCCTCTAGACTAACATATTTCTTATTCAACAACTAGGGTCCATCATGCCCTCATAATTCATATTCTCAATTTCATATATTCGTATTTCATTCAATTCCTTCATTTATTCTTAGTTATCAATCATGAAGTAACACTTCTTGGTGTGACACACACAACCAACAATTCACTTTAATAAGCTGCAAAGTTTCTCCGATTAAATAAACTTTTTTCATATTCATCTATATTTCAATTATAAATCTCAATTCTATTCAAAAGATAGATTTATTAGTTTCATAAAAAAGAGTCTACTATATCATTGTACTTAAGATCACCTAAAATCGTCCTCAATTACTTAGTCTAACTTCAATTGCAAAACAGTAAGTTCAAAATCAAGAAACTGCAGCTCATGCTACTTGTAAAAATCATAGATAATTATATAATTCATGAAACTTTGTGTTCTTTAGATCAAAATAAAGGTATACAAGTCTACTACAATTTCTTAGTTATAAGTTTCTCCAAAATATTGTATTTATAACCCTGAATTCTTCGAAATCTACAGTAGGGGTGAATTATTGAAATACTGCCACTTGTACAGTTTTGTAAAATTCATTGTAAATTCATTTCTTTGTGAAAATTTGATTTCTTAGAATTTACAGAAAGGTTTACAAGTCTACTTAAAGTTCTTAGTTTTGAATTTTCTAAAATTACTTCATCCAAGATGTTGAATTGATCAAAATTCGAAATGTGTACAAATTTTCAGCAACTAGTCAACTGCCAACCAATCCTAAGTTTGAATTTTATTAAAATATTAAATGACATCCAAATGTTATGAAATTTTAAAGAGATGTTCCTGACATATACGAGATATCCCTATAAAAAGTTTATCCCTAGATTCCATTAGTTTATTAGACACGATTTTCCGAAGTGCAACTAAAACTTAAAACTACAACTTTCTTTCCATAAATTAACAACATTGTGTATAAATTTATACCCAATTCATTTATTCTAAACATGATATACTAGTATGCATCCAATACCACAACTCAATCTAAAATTTTAATTTGTTAATCATGAAAATTTTATAATAAATCTTTCAAATAGCATACATTAATTTTCATATCTCACTTCTACTTATCACTACAACATTCAACATATCAAATTAGAAGAATTAGACATGCATACTACAATATCTAGAAAGCAAAAGAAATCACCCACCTTATTTTTGATGCAATGAAATA
Organism: Hemerocallis citrina; assembly: GCA_017893485.1. NCBI lineage: Eukaryota > Viridiplantae > Streptophyta > Magnoliopsida > Asparagales > Asphodelaceae > Hemerocallis > Hemerocallis citrina. Next base: position 204,865,514 of record CM030359.1, on the reverse strand, counting down.
GACTCCTATAGGGATTGTTCCAAAGCTCCAACCAAGCAAGCCTTCACCTCCTAACAATTTGCCAATGCCTAAAGCTCCTCTCTTTCTTTTGTTTCTTTTAGTGTACATTATTCATGAATGAGAGAGGTATTTATAGGGCTAAATGGATGAATGAAGGGACACCCATTACCCAAAATAAATACACATTATTCAAAATAATTACCCGCTCATCAAACCATTAATACAAAACCCCTACCCCTTCACATTCTTGGCCGGCCAACCTTTGGTGTGCACACATGTGCACGTGCACTCTACGTGCACACACTTCTCATTCTTTTAAATATTTGTTATTAGTCCATTTGTGTGTGTTTGTTACATGACAAGTGTATAGGATTAAAAATGTACATTTAAAGTGTAGAATAAAATCATGCGCCTCTTTTTTTAATTAATTTTCTACTGGGCTTTAAAAATAGACTTTAGGCCTATGAGTTTTAAAGTAAAAAAAATAAATAATACTAATGTGGCAATTAAAATGAGAATGAAAATGTACATAACTATGGGAAATTTTAGGGACTAAAATACATAAAATTTTACGTGCAATGCACGTGCAAATACAAAAATAAATTTGAGAGAACGAAAAACAGTCAAAATACAAAATATGTAGAATATGTATATTAACAATGTTACAGATATTTCACGTAACAGAAAATATACATAATCGAAACGTGTATTGAAAGTACATGCAATGTACGTAAAACACAAAGATTAAAATAAATGTAGGAAAATAGGATAAAATGTGTTTTGAAGAGATGAAAATTTGTAAATAATTGAAATGTAGGAATGTACGTTACGACTATTACTTGTAATAGTACAAAATACACGTGCGTAACATATGTGGAGCAAAATTGTCATAACTCAAATTTACGGGGTGTTACACCAAAGGCTCATCCATCCAGTTTTTAAGGAGCAAATAGGTCGAAAGATGGAAGTCTATATCGACGACATGCTCGTCAAAAATTGCCGAGGGCAACACCACATCACCAATCATGAGGAAGCCTTCGAGGTCCAAGTTCCCACAATAAGAGACTCAACCCCTCCAAATGCGCCTTCGGCGTCACCTCAGGGAAATTTCTCCGATTAATGGTCAGCCAGCAGGGCATTGAGGTAGACCTCGAGAAGATCCAGGCCATACTGGATATGGCCCATCCAATAAATATCAAAGAAGTTCAGAGGCTAACGGGTCGGTTGGCGGCCATCGACCGTTTCCTCTCCAAGTCCGGGGAAAAGTCACTCTCATTCTTCATGTAACGCCCCGAATTCCAAACACAGGTAATTCGTAGCAAATACATGATCTTTTACTTTAAATTCATACAAATTTACAAGGAATTTAAAACTTTATTTTATTACAACACGTCTTTACAATAGCACATCGGAAACAAAGAGTACAATAAAATTTACAATAATAAGAATTCTTTAATCTTGAAACTCCTCATCATAGTGATTTTATGTCCATGCCAAGTCCAATCCTGCAGCTACAAAAATGTGGGCACGTCAGTTGCATAAAACTGACGCAATACTATAATACAACATCTCATTAACTTAGCAATCACAAACTTGAATGCAGTAGGAGAAAATGTGACTATCCTAAACATGTCAGTGTATAAAATGAACTTAATGCCTAATGTCGGATTCTCTGCATCCCATACTACATAGGTCTGAGGGCAAGCACCTACATACTCTACATTATAGGGTTAAATCTGTCACGCTCCGCTTCCCAAAAAGAAGATACGGAATACGGATACGTGACTAAGTCCAGCGAATGGCTTTTACCATTCATAAGTTGTCAAGATCTTTACAACAAGCACAAGTATAAACAAGAGAGATACAAGAAGAATAGTCAACCACGCATGCATAACTGAATCAGTATAGTCAACAAGATTATTTGGAAAGAAACAAGAATACTGAATTTTAAATAATCATGTTTGAAACAAAATACATGTCTGGGACAAAAAGCCTAATACAAAATAATCCATGTAACAAGGTACAATTATTCAAGATAAGCAACAAGAGATAAATAGATATGGCAAGAACTCTAGCCAACTAGAATTTCATATCACCTACTCCATCGGGCAGCTGATCACCAAAATCTGCAATTTAACAAATTGCAGAAAAAAGGAAAGAGAAACAAAAATGCCCGTCAATGCAAGTTACGGGCCGCTTGTAGTGCAGGCAACAAGTACAGAAAAGATAAACAAGAATAGAGTAACAGCGGAAGCAAGTATAACATGGAAATGATGTAACAACAAAACAGAGAACTAACTCTAAATCAAGAACAGAAACAACTAGCATGGCAAGATGAACGAGTGCAAGTGGCATTTAACAAGTGTCAAGTATCAAGTAAACTAGTAACAAGTAACATGTGTCAAGAATCAAGTATCATGTACAAGTAGCAAGTGGCAAGTGATCATGTTCAAGTCTTGTATCTAGTCCTATCTAGGTAGCACTTCATGCGTCCCAGATTTTTACCATATAGTTGCTACATTCAAACAATTATATTTTAGATTTCATAGTAGATCATAGAGGGCAGTGTACTCAGGGACAAGTATCAAATATTAAGTATCAAGCTCCAAGTAACAAGTATCAAGCTCTAAGTAACCATATATTACGTGTCAAGAGTGCAAGTGTCAAGTAATCACGTGTCAAGCTCCAAATAACAATGTATCAAGCTCCAAATAACCATGTATCAAGTTCCAAATAACCATGTAGGATCTGTGAATCCTCTTCTGAGTACATGTTTCTGTATTCTCCACTATTAGATCTTTCCCTTTAACCCTGGCTTAATTTCTTATTATTATTGTTCAAGCAAGCATGGATGTGCACAAACAAGTCAAGAAACGTGGGAAGATGACAAGGAACAAGTACAAGTTGAACAAAGGACATGAACGGGTGAAGAAAGACTCAAAATAGACTAAGACAACGAAAATTCGAGTTCAGGACAGCAAGACAGTACTGCACCAAATCTGGGATTCCCATTGCCACAGACATGCAAATCTAGATCCGTCAGAAAATCTAGAAAATAAACTCCCGGCCGAATTCAGAAAATATATATAAGTCATATGGTATTTCACAAAAACAGGACTTAAAACAGGATTGTATCTAGAAAACATGTTCGGCCAGAAATCACAAATTATATTCATAAATAGGAAAACGACATAAAAACTTACTGATTAAATTTAAGAAAAATCTGGGGTATTCCCTAGTATGTCTAATATCAGGAAATAAAGTCACATAATTTTCCAACATAGATAGTATAGTCAAATAAAATCAGAAGACAGCAAGATACAACCAGTTTGTAAATCTGAAACTCTTGACACAACAATAATAAAATAGCAATAGATTACAAAATACAAATTGAAATTCAGATCCCTCAAAAGGGTGATAAAATAGATACAGTAGGCTACATTTCACATTCACAAATTTTTTATAAACAATAAATAGAATCAGGTGGAAATTTAGGGTTCTTTACTGAACAACATGAAAATTTTGCAAGTATAGTAGTTGTTTGCAAGTATAGAATATTTTGTAAAAGTCATCAATTAAATCCACAAAAATTAGGGGTTAATCAAAATCAAGTCTAGTTGTACTCAGCAAAATATTGTACCAAAATATTATCTTTAACATAAGTATAAAAATAAATAACCATACAGAATTCATACAAAATAGAATCTGGAAAAATAGCAATAACTTGCAACTCACAAATTGAAACTGAGATCTGTCAGAAATTCTGGAAAGTAGACAGAATTCTCTATAATTCATATTCACAAATAATTTTCATATACTGACCTTAATAGGGGCTAAAATACTGAACAAAAATGGAGTAACAGCAAAAACAGAAATGTTCTTTATGCATAAAATTAACTAGTTTATATGAAACACATCCAAATCATGCAGAAAAGCGAAATATAGTATACTAGATGTCCAAGCAACATGGTATATGGTGTTTAACAAGTTTACAACAAGTTATACTATGACTAACACATCATGCACACAAGATCATACAACACATCATGGATCACGAATATCATGCATGTATACATCGAGGATTTATTAGATCTAAGTTATTTCATGTCGTGTGTGTACGAGACAAATACGGATGGATCAACAACTAGAGGCGAGATCAACAAGAGATTTCATGGGAATAGATCTTGGAGCAACTACACTACAGGCGGTATTTAGTACTTGTATTGTACAACAAAAAAGAATACAAGTTACTTGCCTGGAGATTGACGACAAAAAAGAAGCAAAAACGAGAATAGTGGGAACGGTTTCCCGGGTACGAACTCAATACCAACGAACAGATCTCGAACAAGATGATCATGAACACAATCGGACGGCTAGATCCAAGAGTTGATGATGATTACGATCAGATCAGATCGGACGGCTCTGATCAAAGATCAAGATCAAGAGATCAATGATCATGATCACAATCTAGATCAAAGGTCCAGATCTTGATGACGATCACAATGTTGATCAACGACCCAGATTCCATGATCACGGATCATTATGATCGGTTTGATTAAAATGCGTCAGACTGACAGGAATGACTGAGGAGCTCACTGATGATGACGCTGCATGGTGGGGGTCGGTGGCGAGGGGCACAGGTAGGGGGGCTGCGTTGAAGGGGTGGCATAGCGCAGGGTAGCTACGCTAGCTGCTGGCATCGCTGTGGAGGTGCGTCGGGATGGTGCTACGGTCTACAGTCGAAGGGAAACAGTGCACAGGGGTGCACTATTGCCGAGGCTGCGGTCACTGCTGTCTGTCATCGCTGCTGTGCGGTGCTCGGGAGGAGGGCGACACAGGAAGTGTCGCACATGGTCGACAAGGGGCATTGTGGGGTCGTCGAGGTTGGGTGCTGGGGTGGTGTGACTGTGGGTCGCAAGCAGAGATGCGCAAGGGGTAGCTGGCGGATGGAAAGGAGGTCGGGAGATGAACAGGGATGACAGCAGGGGTCGAGCGGTAATGGCAGGGCTCGACGCGATGGAGGCTGAGGTGTTGGGTTTCGAAACAAAGCAGAGGAAGATGAAAGGATGAGGGGTGACGGGGGAGGAAGGGGAGCAGGTGGCTACGGTTTTGTATGGTGAGCAGGGGAAAATTACACAGGGTATATATAATAGGGTGAGATTATTAGGGTTAGGAGGGGCTAACGGGAAGGGTAATTGGATATCGGGTTGTAGATCCAATAGGGTTTTGGGTTGGGTTTATATAGGGTTAATGATTATAAAGGATCCAATAGGAATTAGAATAGGGTTTTAGGAAAATAAATGAATAAATAGATCAACAATAATATCGTACTACAAATAATCAATTTGAATGCATTAAATTAATATACTCCAATACTACTAAATACAATAGAATGTAGGACCTCACAAAAGATCAAGACTGTATTTGAATCGAACCAAAATAAGGAGCAAAATAATATTACATATTATTTAATTAAATAAAATGATATACATAAATTCATACTCTAATAAAAATACAATATAGATTACGATCTATAAGCTTCCAAAAGTAAAAGTTTATAAACAATAAGTTTATTAACAATAATAATAATAATCATAATCATAAACATAAACATAATAATAATAATAATAATAATAATAATAATAATAATAATAATAATAATAATAATAATAATAATAATAATAATAATAATAATAATAATAATAATAATAATAATTGAAATATAATGATAATCAAAATAATAACAACAATAATAGGATTTGAATTACAATGTAAATTCATTGAGAAATAGTCACAATAAAATTATCGATTAAAATAGGCTTTATTAGGAGATCCTACAATACATTTTATCAAAAAGAATTTGAAAGTGAAAAAATAATTTATTTTAAATACCGAAAATACACGAAAAAATACATATGTACGGGGACAGGGGTTACATTCCTACCCACCTTACAACAAGATTTCGTCCTCGAAATTTGCTTAGGCAGTACATAGGACAATGCAAAAACAAACTTGGGAGAGGGTAACAAAACAGAGAATTAAAGGGGAAGGAACAAAGTGGTGGCAACACTAGAATAAGAAAGGAGTGGGCAAGAATGATATCAAATGGAATGCATGAAGGAGAATAAATAGTATCAAAAGGAAAGAATCAACACAAGATAAAAAACCAAGATAGGGAGTAGGTAGAAAGGGAATCAGGGAGAGAATGGATAGCGAAGAATTGAATCAAATAATGATTCAACGGATGAGGATGAACACAAGGAATAGAGAGAAGCAAATAATGCAGGGAAGGAGAAACAACAAGACAATCATGGGACCTGTGGGTTATGGGCCCACAATGTTTTCATTGCACCACTCTGATTGGGAAGACTCTGATAATAGAATCCATTAGCTCCAGCAATCTGCTTTGTGGCTCACCATATCCTTGACGCGTCCAAACGACATCCCTCTGGCATGAAGTTCGAACTCCTGGCAACTTCAGATTCTGAGCACTTACTGAGATCCTAGGACTCTGCATGTACATCTCGAAGCAAATGATGACACTTCCTCTCCTGGAGATGATCCAAGCTGCTAACAAGTCGAAGTAGAACCAGCAATGCCGACTGACAGATCAAGCAGAAAGTAAAAAGAATGGATGACACCAAAATCAGAAAGATATGAGTACGAAAAGAATGAATTCATACCCAAGAAGAAATCGATCAAAGAGGACGACTGAAAAAGACGGAAGAATCAAGGAATCAAGGGATTGAATAAGAACGGACCAAAATGAATGGAATAAGACTAGTATCCAGATCAAGTTGGATATAATTAATTCATGTTACTGCATGGTCTGTGTAATGTCGAGCCAATCCTTGATCGAGTCCAAACTTGTCTGATATATTAGTCAAACTAATACATTAGCGAAACCTGGTGCTCTGATCCCACTAAAAACCTTGTCACGCCCCGCTTCACAAAAAGGATATACGGAATACGGATATGTGACTAAGTCCAGCGAATGGCTTTCACCATTCATAAGCTATCAGGATCTTTACAACAAGCACAAGTATAAATAAGAGAGATACAAGAATAATAGTCAACTACGCATGCATAACTGAATCAATATAGTCAACAAGATTATTTGAAAAGAAACAAGAATACTGAATTTAAAATAATCATGTCTGGAACAAAATACAAGTCTGGAACAAAAAGCCCAATACAAGATAATCCATGTAACACGGTACAATTATTCAAGATAAGCAACAAGAGATAAATAGATTTAGCAAGAACTCCAGCCAACTAGAATCTCAAATCACTTACTCCATTGGGCAGCTGATCACCATAATCTGCAATTTAACAAATTCCAAAAAAAGGAAAGAGAAACAAAATGCCCTTCAATGCAAATTACGGGCCACTTGTAGTGCATTCAACAAGCACAAGAAATATAAACAAGAATAGAGTAACAGCGAAAGCAAGTATAGCATGGAAAGGTGTAGCAACAAAACAGAGAACTAACTCTAAATCAAGAACAGAAACAACTAGTATGGCAAGATGAACGAGTGCAAGTGGCATTTAATAAGTGTCAAGTATCAAGTAAACTAGTAACAAGTAACATGTGTCAAGAATCAAGTATCATGTACAAGTAGCAAGTAGCAAGTGACAAGTGATCATGTTCAAGTCTTGTATCTAGTCCTATCTAGGTAGCACTTCATGCGTCCCAGATTTTTACCATATGGTTGCTACATTCAAACAATTACGTTTTAGATTTCATAGTGGATCATAAAGGGTAGTGTACTTAGGGACAAGTATCAAATATTAAGTATCAAGCTCCAAGTAACAAGTATCAAGCTCTAAGTAACCATGTATTACGTGTCAAGTGTGTAAGTGTCAAGTAATCACGTGTCAAGCTCCAAATAACCATGTATCAAGCTCCAAATAACCATGTATCAAACTCCAAATAACCAAGTAGGATCTGTGAATCCTCTTCCGAGTACACGTTTCTGTATTCTCCACTATTAGATCTTTCCCTTTAACCTCGGCTTAATTTCTTATTATTATTGTTCAAGCAAGCATGGATGTGCACAAACAAGTCAAGAAATGTGGGAAGATGACAAGGAACAAGTACAAGTTGAATAAAGGACACGAACGGGTGAAGAAAGACTCAAAATAGACTAAGACGGAAAATGGTACACGAATCAGGTGGTAATTTATTGTTCTTTACTGAACAACATGAAAGTTCTACAAGTATAGTAGTTGTTTGTAAGTATAGAATAATTTGTAAAAGTCATCAATTAAATCCAAAAAAATTAGGGGTTAATCACAATCAAGTCTAGTTGTACTCAGCAAAATATTGGACCAAAATATTATCTTTAACATCAGTATAAAAATAAATAACCATACAGAATTCATACAAAATAGAATCCGAAAAAACAGCAATAACTTGCAACTCACAAATCAAAACTGAGATCTGTCAAAAATTCTGGAAAGTAGACAATATTCTCTATAATTCATATTCACAAATAATTTCATATACTGACCTTAATAGGGTCTAAAATACTGAACAAAAACGGAGTAAAAGCAAAAACAGAAATGTTATTCATGCATAAAATCAACTTGTATATATGAAACACATCCAAATCATACCAAAAGGCAAAATATGGTATACTAGATGTCCAAGCAACATGGTATATGGTGTTTAACAAGTCTACAACAAGTTATACTACAACTAACACATCATGCACACAAAATCAAACAACACATCATGGATTACGAATAACATGCATGTATACATCGATGATTTATTAGATCTAAGTTATTTTATATCGTGTGTGTACGAGACAACTAAGGATGGGTAAACAACTAGAGGCAAGATAACCATGGGATTTCATAGGAATAGATCTTGGAGCAACTACACTACTGGCGGTATTTAGTACTTGTATTGTACAACAAAAAGGAATACAAGTTACTTGCCTGGAAATTGACGATGAAAATGAAGCAAGAACGAGAATAACGGGAACGCTTTCCTGGGCACAACTCAATACCAACGAACGAATCTCGAACAAGATGATCACGAACACAATCGGACAGCTAGATCCAAGAGTTGATGATGATTACGATCAGATCAGATCGGGTAGCTCTGATCGAAGATCAAGATTAAGATCAAGATCAAGAGATCAAAGATCATGATCACGATCTAGATCAAAGGTCCAGATCTTGATGATGATCACAATATTGATCAACGGCCCAGATCAAAATGCATCAGACGGATAGGATTAACTGAGGAGCTCACTGATGATGACGTTGCCTGGTGGCGGTCGGCGGCGAGGGGCACAGGTAGTGGGCTGCGTCGAAGGGGAGGCACAGCATAGGGTAGCTGCGGTGGCTGCTGGCATCGCTGTGGAGGTGCGTCGGGTGGGTGCTGCGGTCTGCCATTGGAGGGAAACAGTGCACAGGGGCACGCTGTCACTGGGGTTGCGGTCACTGCTGTCTGTCGTCGTTGCTGTGCGGTGCTTAGGAGGAGGGCGACATAGGAAGCGTCGCACAGGGTCGACAAGGGGCGTTGCAGGGTCGTCGAGGTGAGGCACTGGGGTGGTGCGACTGTGGGTCACGAGCAAAGATGCGCGAGGGGTAGCTGGCAGATGGAAAGGAGGTCGGGAGATGGACAGGGATGACGGTTGGGGTCGAGCGGCAATGGCAGGGCTCGACGGGATGGAAGCTGAGGTGTTGGGTTTCGAAACAAAGCAGAGGAGGAAGATGAGAGGATGGGGGGTGACGGGGGAGGAAGGTGAACATGCATCTAGGGTTTGTTTGGTGAGTAGGGGAAAAATAGACATGGTATATATAATAGGGTGAGATTATTAGGGTTAGGAGGGGCTAACAGGTAGGGTAATTAGATATCGGGTTGTAGATCCAATAGGGTTTTTGGTTGGGTTTTTAAAGGGTTAATGATTATAAAGGATCCAATAGGAATTAGAATAAGGTTTTAGAAAAATAAATGAATAAATAGATCAACAATAATATCGTAGTACAAATAATCAATTTGAATGCATTAAATTAATATATTCAAATACTACTAAATATAATAGAATGTAGGACCTCACAAAAGATCAAGACTGTATTTGAATCGAACCAAAATAAGGAGCAAAATAATATTACATACTATTTAATTAAATAAAATGGTATACATAAATCCATACTCTAATAAAAATACAATATAGATTACAATCTATAAGCTTCCAAAACTAAAAGTTTATAAACAATAAGTTTATTAACAATAATAATAATAATCATAAATATATACATAATAATAATAATAATAATAATAATAATAATAATAATAATAATAATAATAATAATAATAACAATAATAATAATAATAATAATAATAATAATAATAATAATAATAATAATAATAATCGAAATAATAATAATAATAACAATAGTAACAACAATAATAGGATTTGAATTACAATGTAAATTCAATTGGAAATAGTCACAATAAAATTATCGATTAGAATAGGCTTTATTAGGAGATCCTACAATACATTTTATCAAAAAGAATTTGAAAGCGGAAAAATAATTTACAAATATTTTAAATACCGAAAATACACGAAAAATACATATATACGGGAAAAGGGGTTACAAAATCCCTCGCCATGCAACCTACTACTATGACTACTACAAGATTTGGACACTGCAAGTATTGGTTCTCACCCCAGAATACTGGAGATCAATCCCACTCCTTGGATCATTCTGTGGACTATTTCATTCATCGTCCCGGAATACTGGAGATTGTCTCACTCCGCGAGTCATTATGGAACCCTCATCGCACAAATGCCCCATGAGCGTCGCTCTCGTCCCGGAATACCGGAGATCATTCCCGCTCCATGGATCATTCTGTAGCATATTTTTTCCATCGTCCCGGAATACTGGGGACTGTCTCACTCCGTGGATCATTCTGGAGTCCATAACTCGCGTTTGCTCTTATTTCATCATATCTCTAACTAGTGCATGTCCTTAAGTTTAAATTATAGTTATTAAGACCTAAAGTTTGCTTACTCACTGGGCTTAAATAAAACACTGAGAGAGTTAGCCCACACTGGCTACTCCTCAAGAGAAAGTCAATCCACACTGGTTACTTCTCAAATTCCATATATCACAACCGCAGGTATTCTGGGTCTCGCTCACTCTCGAACAAATAATCGTCTCAAAAGAGACCACATAGGTTACATCTAACCTCATCATAGATAACTCACATTATTCATAATTTCTTCTTTATTCACTTTCTTTGTGTTCGCAAAACATGAAGTAACCAACTTCAACATTCAATGATGACTGAATCAATTAAAACCTTGTAGACAACACCAACTATTCACTTTAATAATATTCAATACTTTTTTAGTTAATAGAACCTTGTTGTGTATTTCTATATTCCAAATACGTTTCTTATTGCAACGTTCTTTAAGATTAGAACGACTAGAAATTTCGTAATTTGATCTCATAATTATATTTTTATTCTATGATAATCCACCTTAAGCATTTGCTTAAATCAATGGATTAATATCCATGTAATTTTCCAAGGGTGATTCTAAATTTGTTTTCTACTTTTAATTCTCTTTAATCATGCACAATCCCCTTTAATTGAATTCAAATGTTCCTCTAATTCATTATTTAATGTGAATATCACCTCTAATTCCCATAAATATATCATAAACATAATGTGGAATTATTTCTAAAGTTCTAATGATTTTTAGAATATTATCACATTTTTTCCCAAATTTTGTAACATGAAAAACACCTTTAGAATAAATAAAAAATAATTGTGTACGGAATTCACTTTGATTATTTCCAGATTTCACTTTCCCCAATAATCTGAGTATTAGTACGAGATTAATCTTATAAAAATTTTATTTTAACAATATAATGAAATTTCTCCCCAACAAATTTGTATTAATCTACTAATACTTCTATAATTTTGAATTGCATAAACTATTATTCCTCATCTAATTACATTTTGGGAAAATCTACACTAATATAATGCATACAATGCAAATTAATACTAATGAGTTTCTTTTCATAAAATTTTCTCCAAACTAGCATGTACCAATTTAGAAAATTAGAAATTTCCATTCATATAACACACTAGTTCCTACTCCCACATTCTTACTAACATGAATATTGGTAATCAAATTGGAATACAAAAGCATCTACACAAAATGACACAATAATTATACTAATAATGTACAATCTAGTGAATCTACATTCTAAATAGTTTCTTCATTCAACACTCCAACTAAAATAGCAAGTACTCATGTAAAAAAATTAAGCATGCATAAATTCTACTAAATTAGAAGGTAACAAGAACACCCACTTCTTTCTTGATGCAAAAAGTAAGTAGAACTCCTAGAAAAATACTCCAAAGCTCCAACACAAGTATGTCCTTCTCCTCCTTAAGCATAACCGAAATCCTCTTGCTTTGCTTTTCTTTTAATTTTTGTTTAGAGTTTGTGTGTTGTTCATGTTAAAGGAGGGAGATATTTATAGGAATATTGTGTGGTTGAGACGACTTCCACTACCCAAAATAACTCCTCACTCACCCCTCTCTCTAGTATAGGCCGGCCAACTCTCTTAGGGTGCACAAACACATGCGTGTGCACCCTATGTGCACATTACTCTCATACAATTTTATTTTTTATTAAATTAGATGTAGATGTATGTTACATGACAAGTGTACTAGATTTTAAATGTTCATTTAAATGTAGAAAAAAATCATGGGCCTCAATTTGTGATTAAATTTTTTGTGGGCTTCAAAAGTGTATTTAGGCCTAATGAGTTTAATTAAAACAAATCACAAAATTTGACTAAAAAAATGAGAAGAAGAATTCCTATGACTCAAGAAAATTTTAGAAATAAAAATGTGCATAAAATTTTACGTGCAAAACACGTGCTAAATAAAAAAATTAATTTTTCTGGGATGTTACACTTCAAAGCCCTTAGGATGGCAAAAAGCATCGAATGGGGCAAACCGTGTAGAACCCCATATTTTCAAATATTATTTTATTATTTGAAAATGGATTTAAATGAATTTTTGAGGATTTAATTGATATTTTCTAAAAGATTTATCTTTGGAACACGTGCGAAACACGTGCAAATAATTTTGGTGTAAATATACAATTTGATATTTTTAATAAGTTTTCATACTTATTATGGAGTGTATTCTAAATATTGGGATTTTTCTGAATAAAGAAACTATTTTTACAAATATCTCGAAAGAGAGGGGCTTTTATGTAAAAAGTCGTTTGGATCTTAAATAAACTATGAAAATTCGTTTTTACTGATATTTTGGTTCTCCATGGTCATCATTTGAATTTAAATATATTTGAAATTTATTTAAAGTCGATTTGGTGAAGATTTAAACAAAAAGGGTGTTTTTGCAAATATGGAATTTATGTAGAATCTAGTGCAAATGTTTTTCTGGAAGGTAAAGGTCAAATATTTTGATTGGAAAATAGAATATGTATTACTAGATATTATTTCTGATTTTTCTAGATTTTTATAAGTATTTTATGATGTATTTGCAAATATTACAAAAGGGAGGGCTTTTGTGCAAAATCGCCACCCAGAGTGTAAATCCGGGATTTTCTTATCTCTGGACCGTGCTGGATTGTTGGAAAACGTTGTGGTAAAAGGATTTTATTTAGTTTTGATTTATTTAACCTATTTTGACTAAGGAAGGTTATATATGTGAAGTAATAAATTGGAAAAGGGACTATTTTGCAAAAGTACTTCAAAACCCTAATTTCTTCAATCCCGGCCTGTATAAAAGAGGGTGTGCAGCCGTCATTCGCTGCACAACTCCAGATTTAATATATAACTATTTTCTTGGTGATTGGGGAAGAAGTTCTTGGATCTAGCAAAGGAAGGCTTTTTGTGGATTCTTCTTGATTCTAAAAGGTGAGTGATATGGACTTGTTTTGTGTATGTGTATGTGGCATGCTGTTTTGTTTGATATTTTCACATTTTGTATGAAATCGATGCCATGATAGTTATTCGTAGTATGTATGTGAAATCCATGAAAGATTAGTAGATCTCGATTGATAATTCTTGACTGCTTGAAACATGATAAGATTTGAGGATAGTTATAAAAATAAGAAACTTGATGGATGAATCTCAGGATCTGGTGATTATGAATCGGATTAGATTCAATTTGGGGAAGAAATTTGATATTGAGATGGACACCAGAATTTATTATTTGATTTCAGACCTAGTTTGTGAGAATCGTAGGCCAACAGTCGACTGGTCCACGACTCAGTCGACTGGTACGACCCTAGTATTATATTTTCAGTCTCGTGTAACCGTTCGGAACAGTCGACTGGCACTATAATCAGTCGACTGGTAGGCTGAGTAAAGTTTTGTTCAGCCGCTTCGGGACAGTCGACCATGACCCTTATGAGTCGACTGTTAGCACTTGAATTGTTCTTGAGAAATTATCGGTAATTGTTTAGGGTAAGTTGACTGATGGTTGACGAAGTCGACTTACTGCACTTGTTATAATCTTGGATATTGGTTCTCGAGGCAGTCGACTTATTATAGCATAAGTCGACTGGTTCTGATGAGTTCTCCTGATCTTGAAGGTTCTTGTTATCGTTAGTTTGTTTGTAGATGAATATGTTCGTCGGTGTAATAGTCACTATTGGTGATGCATGCCGGGTATGTATTCGATCTATACCCTCTTTAGTTTGTTTGTAGATGAATATGTTCGTCGGTGTAATAGTCACTATTGGTGATGCATGCCGGGTATGTATTCGATCTATACCCTCTTTAGTTTGTTTGTAGATGAATATGTTCGTCGGTGTAATAGTCACTATTGGTGATGCATGCCGGGTATGTATTTGATCTATACCCTCTTAGTTGTTCGTAGATGGATATATGGATATCCGATCTATGGCATTGTTAGTGATTGATCGTTGAACTTGTACCGAGGTACTGAGAATTGTTGATAGTTGGACATACTCTGAGATGTGAGGATTATTGTTCGCTCGGATCAGTCGACTGGTTCCTAAGACAGTCGACTGTACCGTACAGTTGAACTGTACATATTTTGAGAGAGATTGATTGATGGATACTTGATCGTTGGTATTATTTCTCGACTTGGTTCGCTCATGTACTGGCCTATCGTTCTTGTTTCAGATTACATGTTCGGTTTATGTATTTTTGTTCAGTACATGTTGATTGAGAATTTATGTTTATTTGTTATCTATGTTTGTTGTTTATATCACTCACACCATTTATGGCTGACCCCGTAGTTTTGGGGGTTAGGGTTCAACTCTAGCCTCACATGTTGCAGGTTGCTTAGAATTGGAGGCTTGGATGCTTGGGTTAGCTGTAGAGAGTATGAGTGTTATAATAGAGCCTTGTGTAAATTGTTGTAAGAAGAGTATTGTAAAAGAATTATTGTAATTTAAGGAGTTTGTATTTCCGCTGCTATTTGAAAGAAATTGTTGTAATAAAGATTTGGAATAAAATGATTTGAGTTTTTGGTCTATGTATATTGTTACATTGAAGTGGATCGCTGGGAAAGTGCCACGTATTTTCTAAGTTTCGTATTAGAAATTCGGGGCGCTACAAACCGCAACAGCAGGCCTTCGACCAGCTGAAGCCCTACCTGGTCAATTTTTCGCTCCGCAGCAAACTAGAACTGGGTGGGCCCCTCTACCTCTATCTGGCTGCATCTAAACATGTACTCAGTGGCGTACTCATCTAGGAGTAGGGCAGGATCCAAAAGCCTATCTATTATGTCATTAAGATCCTGCACAATGCTGAACTCCGATATGCCTGAATGGAAAAGGTCGCCTATGCATTGGTAATGGCCGCTCGAAAACTCCGACCATACTTCCAGGCTCACATCATTCAAGTCCTAACTGATCAGCCACTCAAGCTCATTCTCAACAAAACAGAAAATTCTGGGCGACTAAGTGGTCGATTGAGCTGAGCCAACATGACATCAACTACCAACCCCAGACAGCCATCAAGGGCAATCCTTCACAGAATTCATCACAGAGTGTACCATTTCCGAGGCATCCGAAATCCCATAGGAGGAACCTGCTTGGGAAATATATGCAGATGGATTGTCCTGCGAGGGCGGAAGTCGAGCTGGCGTCATACTTCGTGGCCCCGACAATTTCATTCTACAGTATTCCCTACACCTCAACTTCTAGGCCTCCAATAACGAGGCAGAATACGAAGTAATGATCGCCGACCTCACGCTAGCCCGCAATGCTGGGGCAAGACGAGTAAGTGCCTTCAGTGATTCTCAGCTTGTGGTTAACCAAATTTCAGGGGATTACAAAGCTCGTGATGCTCGGATGGTCCGCTACTTGGTACGCGACAAACTCCTCTTGGAAGGCTTCAAACAAGCCATTGTAGAGCAAATACCTGGAAAATAAAATAGCCATGTGGATGCCTTGTCCAAGCTCGCCTCGTCGTCCTTCAAAGGCCTCAACCACATTGTCCTTATCGAGGTCTTCCACAAGCCTAGAATCGAGAAACCTGAGCTCCTCTGCCTCAATACGGGCATGCAGTCGTATAATTGGATGGATCACATCCGAATTTCTTTGGTAGAAGGTGAACTACCACAACACACCACCGAGGCTAGAAGGATAAGGGTCCGGTCGTAAAGGTTCCCCTTGATTGAGAATATGCTCTTCAAGCATTCATACACCAAGGTAGAAAGGAGACCATACCACTGATGCCTAGGCCCCGACGAGGCAAGATATGCGGTGGAGGAGTTACAAGAGGGAATTGGGGGTGCCATATGGTCAGAAGATCACTCGCGAGGAAAGTGCTCAACCACGGGTACTATTGGCCGACAATACTGCAAGACACCCATGTTCTAGTGAAATAATGCGGCTCCTGCCAGTGATTCCCTCCGATCAGGTGCACGCCAAAAGCCGAACTAAGAACCCTTTCCAGTCCGGCCCTCGTTACCATGTGGGGGATGGATCTTGTCGGACCCTTTCCCAAAGCTACGACTCAAAGGAGTTTTCTTATTGTTGTCATTGACTATTTCAACAAGTCGGCCGAGGTAGAACCCTTGCCACAATAACCAAGCATCAAGCCCAATAATTCTCTTGGAAGTACTTCATTTATCGATTCGGGATCCCGCACACAATTATCATTAATAATGGGGCTTAATTCGCCAGCATAAATTTCTGAAAACTCTGCGATGACCTGGGGGTCCAGTAGCAGTTCTCAGCAATATTGCATCCCCAGTAGAACGACCATGCCGAAAATGCCAACCGCCAAATTTTTGAAGGTCTCAAAAAATGGTTTGACAAATCTCCGAAGGGGCTATGGGACGACGAATTGCCGAGCGTCCTTTGGTCATATCGTACGACCAAGAGAATCCTAACGAGCGAGTCCTGTTCAATCTAACATATGGGACTGAGGCTGTCCTCTGCTAGAAATTGCTCCCTTCACTTAGAATCATGGGATTAAACGAAGAATCCAATTAGACCGACCTCAGGGCCAACTTGGACCTGGTCAAAAAAATCCGAAAAAGATCCATCATCAGAAGAGCTATCTATCAGCAGTGGATTGAAAGGTTATACAACAAGAAGATCTGCCCGACCGATATCAAGGAGGGTGACCTCGTACTCAGAAAGCTCGATATTTCCCATCCCACCGCGAAAGGCAAACTGGGAGGGCCCGTACAAGGTCTTTCAAGCGGTACGCCTGAGCACGACTGACTTGAAGACCTCGGGGGCAGGATAGTATAGAGACCATGGAACGCTGAGCACCATATTACGTTCCATGTGGGAACATAGGGGCATCCGCGGTTGTAATCGGTGCTATGCGCTATTCCTTTTGTGTAATCAAGCAAGCAAATGCAATAAAGTTTCCTTTATTTTCCGGTTCAGAATGTCTCGCGTTGACTTCGACCCCAAACTAGAGATTTCTCAATCTCTCACGTCCTCGCCGCAGGCTTGGACTTCGGACCATAACTGTAACACCCCCTTATTTTATAATTTCAAAACAGTCGTTTGTAATTCTTTGATTGCTATCAGATATTATTATTATTGTTATTATTATGCTTAAATATGCAATTTTATTTTATAAATATTCCTTAATTTATTTATTCATTCGGTGGAGAGGATTTTATTAGATTTTATCATGAAAAATAGAGATATATGGGTATATAAATAATAGGAGAACCATATAGGGGTTTATAATTAATTGTCCATTTTAATTTTCAATTTCACCCCTCCCCATCCTCCTCCTCATTTCTGTCCAGACCCCCCCCAATGGCCGACCAGTTCTTTTCTTCTTCTTCTTCTTCTTTTTTCCTCATTTAGGTTTTTTTAATTCCCTTAAATTCTCAACCTTTTTAAGAAATTGTTAAGGGGTGCTAACTCATTTGAGGGCGCTCTCCACTATCCCAGCATTGCTTTCTTGAATTGGCATATTGGAAGGTGAGAAATAATTTCATTACAGTCACGCCCCGCTTTCCAAAAGAGAATACGGAATACAGATATGCGACAAAAGCCCAGCGAATGATTTGCATCATCATAAGCTGTTCAAGAATCTTTACAACATCTCACAAGAATAATCAAAGTCAGAAGCAAAAGAATCAACCAATCATGCACATATGAACCAAAATACCAACATGAATACTTAAACCAAAATATATTAATCTCAAATAATTATGATCTGAATAAGTCAAATATCCTGGGTCACATTGTCCAAATACAAATAAATCCAAGTATCTAAATACATTTGTTCAAGCAAGAAACAAGAATAATAATAACAAAATCCAGCACTAATATCTCATATCACCGATACCATTTGGTACATGTTATCCAAAATCTGCAATTTAACAATTGCAGGAGTAGTAAAAAGAAAACAAACTCCCGGCAATGGAAGTTACGGGCCGCTTGTAATACAGGATACAAGTACATGGGAAAAACTAACTAATAACATAGAATAAGCATGATATCAAAATAAACAACTAGCATTGTAAGGTGAACAAGTACAAGTAGCATGTAACAAGAGTCAAGTGAACAAGTATCATGTAAACAAGTATCAAGTATCAAGTATCAAGAATCAAGTGTCACGAAATCAAGTAACAAGTAACAAGTGTCAATTACAAGTATCAAGTATCAAGTAGCAAGAGTCAAGTAATCATGTTCAAGTAATCAAGTATCAAGTGTCAAGTGATCATGTTCAAGTCTTGTATTATTACTATCTAGGCAGCACTACATGCATCCATCCTTTTACTACATGGTTGCTACAGTCAACACAGTTTTGTTTTAGATTTCATAGTGGACCATATAGGGCTGTGTACTCAGGGACAAGACTCAAAAAATAAAGTATCAAGTATCAAGCCTCAAGTATCAAGTAAAGTCTCAAGTATCAAGCCAAGTATCACATAGAATCAATAAATTCTCTTCCAAGTACACATTTCTGTTTTATCCACTACTAGATCTGTCCCCTTAAACCCCGGCTTAGTTAATTATTATTAATGTCAAACAAGCAAGTATGTGTCACAAAATAGGGCAAGTACATCATAGTATGCTCAGGTAAGAAGTTCAAGTTGCAAGATAAAAATGTATAGGTGAAAGATAACACACAAAAGGTTGAAATAACCAAATTTCTAGTTCAGGACAGTAAGACCATACTGTAGTAAAATAGTGATTCCCGTTGTTACAAACATGCAAATCTGAATCCATTGAAAGTTCTAGAAAATAGACTCCTGGCCGAATCCAGAAAACATATATAAGTCATATAGTATTCACAAAAACGTAACTCAAAACTAAATTAAATTCAGAAAACACGTTCAGCCAGAAATCAGTAAATCAAATTCAACGTCAGGAAAACGGCATCAAAACACCTCAAATAAATCCAAGAAAAATCTGTGGTATTCCCCTATCTGTCTACTATTAGAATATAAAGTTTCATAAATTTCCAGAAAGATTAGTTTAGCCATCAAAAATCAGAAAACATTAAGAAACGATAGTTTGGCAAATCTGGAATTCCCAACACTGTTGTACGAAAACTGTAATATCTCACAAACCGTGAAACGAAATCCAAATCACCAAACGGAGATGAAAATAGACAAAATAAGCTAACTTTCATATTTCATAAATAGTTTTCATACAGGAAAAAGGAATTAGGGTGAAAATACAAATCTTTACAGAACAGCGAGCAAAATCCAGCAAGTATAGTCTTTATAAACAAGCATGAAACGGTATATAAAACTCATCAATAAAATCCATCAAAATTCTGGGTAATCCCTAATTAAGTGTAGAAATACTGACCAAAATTTCAGATCAAAATAATATGTTTAGCATTAGTATCAAAATAGTTTACTCAACGAAATCACCAAAAAACGAAATCTGGAAATGAAATACACCTCTGTAGTAAAACAATCTTATCTCACACATACGAAAACGAAATCGATCAGGTCACAGATTTTGAAAAGAAGACGGATTTCTATAAAAATCATGTTTAATACTGAAGTTAAGATACTGACATTAATATGGTCTAAAATACCAATCAAAACTGATCATCGACAAAATACAGATTTTTCTCTTAACAACAAATCAACATACAACATACGAAGCTCGTTCCAAACAGAACCAAACATGTTATAGAATCTACCAAGTGTCCAAACATCATGAAATAGGGTATATAGCATGTCCAAAACAAGTATATCACATGGATCCAAACAAACTCACGATTTCTCATAATTATTTCACAAATATAATCACATCAAGAACAGTCAAAACCTAAGTTGTTTCATGTCAAATTTGTGTCGTGAGGCAACTATGGTCAATAGCACTA
This sequence comes from Hemerocallis citrina, assembly GCA_017893485.1. Taxonomy (NCBI): domain Eukaryota; kingdom Viridiplantae; phylum Streptophyta; class Magnoliopsida; order Asparagales; family Asphodelaceae; genus Hemerocallis; species Hemerocallis citrina. Next base: position 204,844,697 of record CM030359.1, on the reverse strand, counting down.
TAGAGATAATACTCATCAAGATACATCATACATGAGTTGTCTCTAGAACCCAACTACACTACAAGCAGAATTTATGACTTGTATCATACAAAGGAATTGAGTACAAGTTACTTGCCTTAACTGATGATGAAAATGACTCCAAGCAAGAATAACGGGAACGAATTCCCGTGCAACGAACAAAAACCCACGAACGAAAATCACGAACCAAAGCAACCCACGTACGAACTACATGCACGTGCAAAACTCAAAGAACCAAGAACCAAGATAACGACCCGAGATAACACTTGCGAGACCCGTGCACGGGCAACCTCAAAGAGAGAGAGACCGGAGAACACCTGCTGGGACGACGGCAGCGCATGGCGCAACGCAATTGCTGCTGCTGCTTGCAGTTGGATGGGAGACCCAAGGGCTGGTCGCGGCGGCCTATTGCTGGCGTCGCTGGCTGTCGCGACTGTTGTTGATAGGTGCACCGAAATAGAGCAAAGAGGGAGGCGGAACAGGGGCGAAGGGAAACCAGTGAAGGAGAGTGCCGGGAGAGGTCTAGACGAGAGAGACAGCGGAAGAGCACAGAGCGAGAGCGGCTAGGAGAAATAAGGGGTCGGCTGAATGGGTTGAAGGAGGTATAAATATGGGTTGAAGTAGGGTTAGGGTTGAGTCGAAAAGGAAGGCGGTACATAGCAGGCTACGGGTCAGGTTTGCATGGGAGACACACAGGATAAGGAGTAGTGAATAAGGGGGTAATTAATAGGATTAAAGTTTTAATAGGGTTGGTTAATTGGTTTTGAAAACAACAGATGGTTAAAATGGGTTAAGTAGTTAATTGGGCTGGGTGTATTAATTGGGTTGGGTGTTTTCTGAATAGGATTTAATATAATGGGTGTGGTTAAGTATATAGATAAATGGGTTAAAGGAGTTCAACAGGGTATTGGAAATTTAAGCAAAAATATAGATAGGGCAAAATGAACAACAAATAGAAAAAAAATATAAAACAGGTTGAATCAAAATAACAGCTCAATCAAAAAGAAACAAAACAAGAATCAAGAATTCAAATAAAAGATGACAAGGAAAATAAAATGAATATATATTGAAATAAAAATCCAATATACAGTCCAAGAGAAATACAATGAGAGAAAATACACCCAAAACGAAAAATACACTCAAAAATACACAAAATGGCAAACAGGGGTTACAATCCTACCCACCTAACAAGAAGAATTTCGTCCTCTAAATACGAGCAAGAAGATACATAGGGTAACCCCAAAATAACCAAAAAGAACAGAACAAAAATTACCCAAACAAATGATGAAACTTCTGCTGAATCTCCTCCTCCAGCTCCCAAGTCGACTCATTGGGTGAGTGACGATTCCAAGCAATACGAACCAACTTGATGACCTTATTCTTAAGCACTTTTTCCCGCCGATCCACAATAGCAACAGGCAGAATCTCACAAGTCAAATCCGACCGAATGGTCAACTCAGAATAGTCGATCACATGGCTCTCATCTTGGATATATCTCCTTAGTTGTAAGACATGGAAACATCGTGCACTCCTGATAAAGCTGGCGACAATGCGAGACGATAGGCCACCTTGCCTACTCGCTCCAAAATCTCAAATGGTCTAATAAACCTAGTGCTAAGATTACCCCCACCACCGAATCGAATAATACCGCGCCACGGCGATACCTTCAGGAAAACATGGTCACCAACACCAAACTCCAAAGCCCTCCGATGAACATCAGCCCATCACCTCTGCCAATTCTAAGCTGCCTATAAATGCTTCCTGATCTGAACCACGACATCAACTATCTTGATGATCAACTCTGGACCCAACAATTTTCTCTCACCAATGTCATCCCAGCATACTAGCGATCTGCACTTCTGCCCATAAAGTGCCTTGAACGGAGCAGCTTTAATACTGGCTTGAAAGCTGTTATTGTACGAGAACTCTATGAGAAGCAAATGGTCCTCTCATGATCCACCAAACTTAAGCATACAGGACCTCAACATGTCCTCAAGAACCTGGATGGTCCTCTCTGACTGTCCATCATTCTGGGGATGAAAAGTTGTGTTGTACTTTTATTTGCTCCCCAAACTATTCTGAAGACTCTCCCAGAATTGAGATCTGAATCTTGTATCCCTGTCAGATACAATACTAACTGGAACCCCATGAAGTCTAACAATCTCTTGCATATACCTCTCAGCTAGGCTCTCAGTAGACTGTTCGACACGAAAAGGAATGAAGTGAGCACTCTTCGTCAAACAGCCGACAATCACCCAAATGGCATTATGACCCTTTGGACTCCTTGGCAAAGCGGTCACAAAATCCATAGTGATATGTTCCCACTTCCATTCTGGAACAGGAAGCAGTTCTCTGATGCTCTGCCTTAACCTACTGGCAGATCAAACACTGAGCAACAAACTGAGCCATAGCCCTTTTCATACCCTGCCACCAGAAATGAAGCTTCAAATACCGATACATCTTAGTACAACCGGGATGGATAGAATAGGATAACTGGTGGGCTTCTTCAAGCAACCTCTAACAAACTTCACCTTTCGGGATACATATCTTGGACCCAAAACGAAGCGATCCATCAGCATGAATAACCATGTTCGTTCTGGACCCAGACTCAACCTCAGCCCGAAAACCCTACAACTGTGCATCACCAGCCTGCGCCTCTTTAATCTGATCAACAAAAGACGACTGCAGCTGGAGTGCCAAACAACTCCGACCAGAACTCAGCAACAAAATATCCAACTCCAACCTCCTCATCTGCTCAATCAAATCCCTCTGCTGAGTCAAGAACATAACTGCCAGTCTCCTGCTTAAAGCATCTGGCACCAAGTTTACTTTACCAGGATGGTATTGCAAACTGATGTCATAATTGGCCATAAGTTCCAACCAACGCCTTTGCCTCATGTTTAACTCCTTCTGGGTGAAGACGTACTTGAGACTTTTGTGGTCTGTAAAGATCTCCACTCGGTCCCTAAGTAAATAATGTCTCCACAGCTTCAAAGCATAGATCACTGCCACTAACTCCAAGTCATGTGTCGGATAGTTCTTCTCATGTGGCATCAATTGGCTCGATGCATACGCAACGACTCATTCATTCTGCATCAAAACTGCTCCAAGATCCTTACCAGAAGCATCACAGTGAATTACAAATTTGCCTGAACCATCTAGAAGAGTCAACACAGGCGTTGACGTCAATCTATTCTTCAACTCAACAAAAGCCACACCACACTCATCAGACCAACATAACTTCGATCCTTCCCAATCAATTTAGTCAACGGTCCTGCTATCTTCAAAAAATCTTGGATAAACTTCCAATAATAGCCAGCTAAACTAAGAAAACTCCTGACTTCAGAAACTGACATGGGAACAGGCCAATCCTTCACAGCCTCAACCTTGGCAGGATCCACAGAAATACCATCACCTGAGATAAATGTGCCCCAAGAATGAAACCCTGTCGAACCAAAACTCACACTTGCTGAGTTTTTCATATAGCTGATTCTCTCTCAAAGTCTGCAGAACCACCCTAAGATGCTCAGCATGATCTTTCCGATTCTGAGAATACACCAAAATATCATCAATGAAGACCACCACAAATCTATTTAAGAACTGAGAAAAGACCTAGTTCATAAGACTCATGAATACAGCAGGCACGTTCGTAACCCCGAACGACATCACAAGATACTTATAGTGGCCATATCTGGTCCTGAAAGTAGTCTTCTTCACATCAGTCACCTTCACTTTGACTTGATGATTCCTAGAACGAAGATCCAACATCGAGAAAATAGTAGCCCCACTCAACTGGTCAAACAAATCATCGATCCTTGGGTAACGGATACTGATTCTTCACAGTAACACTGTTCAGTTTCCGATAATCCACACACAGTTGATGACTACCATCCTTCTTGTTGACAAAAAGGACTGGAGCACCCCAAGGAGAAACACTGGGTCTGATGAAACCCAAATCAAGCAACTCCTGAATCTGCACCTTAAGCTCTGCTAACTTAATCGGTGCCATCCTGTAGGGACTCTTCGATATAGGCACCGTACCCGGCTGAACTTCAATACCGAACTCCACATCCCTATCAGGGGATAAGCCAGGAAACTCCTCTGGGAAAACATCCAGGAAATCCCGAACTACTAGAGGCACAGCCTCACAGCCTGAATGCAACTCCATCGCACAAACCTCATGATCAATTGTAGCTCGGCCAAGGGAAGACTCCCCGGCATGGAACTCAAACTCTGCGCGATCTGGAATCCAGAATACAACTTTCTTGGCATGGTAATCAATAATGGCATGGGTTTCACCCAACCAATCCATACCCAGAATAATGTCGAATCCTGAATTCTCAATTACAATCAAATTGACTTTAAAATCTGCGCTACCAATAATTACGGGACACTACCTGCACTTTCGGGAACAAATGACAACTCCACTACCTATCAAAATGTTCCAAGCCTCTAACATGTTATTGCACTCTAACTGATGGCGAGCGACAAATCGTGAGGAGACAAAAGAATGGGTTACCCCGGAATCAAAAAGAACATGAGCAGGAAAAGAGAAAATAAGGACGACACCTAAGAAAGAATCAAAAGAGACAAAGGAAAGAATGGTTGAACAGGGGTGAAGAAAACAAAATGCAGAAAGATAAACATGAAAGAAATAAAGCAAAAGGAAATGAAGAAACAAAAGAGAAACAACAAAATAATAAAAACAATAAAACAAAAGATACCTGCAACCACATCCTCAGCTGACTCAGCATCAGCAGCAGTCAAGTTGAAGGCCTAACCTCTCCTGGGAGTAGTGGTCCTCTAACCGACAGTCTGGCGCTGCGGAGGAAGGGGTGGCCTAACTGAACCATGGGCTGGGGCAACCTGCTGAATGGGACCCCTGGCTGGAAGAGCCATCTACTGCTGTCGCGTGCAATCCCATGCCATATAATCAGAATCACCACAACCAAAGCAGCGGGGATTGTCATGCCTGCAGTCCCTGCGCTCATGCCCAGCAAGACGGCAAAAGTCACAAAAACTAGTCCTCTGAGGAACTGCAGAAGAGTAAGGAGCGGCCCTGACAGGACGGGTTGGGACAGGCCTCCGAACAGGCCACCAGAAGGCCTAGCAACTGAGTGCGAAAAGTCTGCTAAGAAGGAGCCAATCCACCCCGAGCCTGCTCTTGAGCACGAGCTGCCTCGAGAGCTTCTGCATAAGTGCGCTAGCGGAGGGAGACAAGCTGCACCCTAATCTCGCACTGAAGCCCCAAAGTAAATCTACGAGCCCTATCCTCTTCGTTCGCCACAAAAACGGCTGCGAAGCGACTAAGTCTCATAAATTCAGCTGCGTACTCGTCCACAACCTGGAGCCCTGTTTCAAGAAAGTCTCATGTTACAACATTGCATAAACAATATATAATAAAGTTCCATTACTAGAAATACGACCAACCTGTTTCAGGGCCAAGAATTGTGGCTCCATCTCCACTCTAGTGCTACTAGGAAAGAACTTCTCCAAGAAGCTCCTAGTGAAAGTGGCCCAACTGATCTGTTTTTCGAGCCTTTCAAACTCGGAACTCCACCAGATATAAGCCAAGTCCACCAGCTAGATGGCAACCACATCCACACAATCTGCATCTGCAACCCTATCTTCCAAAAGCAATTGCTCTGTCCGAATCAACCACTATTCAGCCTCCAAAGGCATCTCACTTCCTGAAAACCTATCGGGATGCAGCCTCATGAAGTCCGTGACTGTACCTAGACAGGGAGGAAGAACGGCCTGCATAAGCGCAGCGGGCAGAGGAACTCGAGCGGCTTCCAAAGCAGCCATCACCAAATTACTATGGTTCTGCTGCATATTGATTAAGCGCTCAAGCACAGTGGTGACAGCCTCAAGCTCAGGCTGATCACCCAGAACACGAGAAGAACCTCTACAAGCCATTGTCTGCAAAAAACCAAAAAACAGTTAGCATCCAGATTAATGTTGATAATAATTTATTTATGCATGCTTGGTTGGTGAAATGTTGAGCCAATCCCAGTTCACGCCAAGCTTTTCTAATATATTAGGCAACTAATACATTAGCCAAACCTGAGCTCCGATACCACTAAAAACCTTGTTACGCGCCGCTTCCCAAAAGAGAATACGAAATACGGATACATGACAAAAGCCCAGCGAATGATTTGCATCATCCATAAGCTATTCAAGAATCTTTACAACATCTCACAAGAATAATCAGAGTCGGAAGCAAAAGAATCAACCAATCATGCACATATGAACCAAAATACCAACAAGAATACTAGAAAACAAAATATATTAATCTCAAATAATCATCTTCTGAAAAAAACAAATATCCTGGGTCATATTGCCCAAATACAAATAAATCCAAGTATCACAATACAGTTGTTCAAGCAAGAAACAAGAATAATAATAGCAAAATCCAGCACTAATATCTCATATCACCGATACCATCTGGTACCTGTTATCCAAAATCTACAATTTAATAATTGCAGGAGTAGAAAAAAGAAAACAAACTCCCGTCAATGGAAGTTACGGGCCGTTTGTAATGCAGGATACAAGTACATGGAAAAAACTAACTAATAACATGGAATAAGTATGATATCAAAATATAACAACTAGCATGGTAAGTTGAATATGTACAAGTAGCATGTAATAAGAGTCAAGTGAACAAGTATCATGTAAACAAGTATCAAGAATCAAGTGTCACGAAATCAAGTAATAAGTAACAAGTGTCAATTACAAGTATTAAGTATCAAGTAGCAAGGGTCAAGTAATCATGTTAAAGTAATCAAGTATCAAGTGTCAAGTGATCATATTCAAGTCTTGTATTATTACTATCTAGCTAGCACTTCATGCATCCATCCTCTTACTACATGGTTGCTACAGTCAACACAGTTTCGTTTTAGATTTCATAGTGGACCATATAGGGCAGTGTACTCAGGGACAGGTCTCAAGAAATCAAGTATCAAGTATCAAGCCTGAAGTATCAAGTAAAGTCTCAAGTATCAAGCCAAGTATCACATAGAATCAATAGATTCTGTTCCGAGTACACGTTTCTGTATTATCCACTACTAGATTTGTCCCTTTAAACCCGGCTTGGTTAATTATTATTAAATTCAAATAAGCAAGTATGTGTCATGAAACAGGGCAAGTACATCATAGTATGCTCAAGTAACAAGTTCAAGTTGCAAGATAAACATGTATGGGTGAAAGATAACATACAAAAGGATGAAATAACAAAATTTCTAGTTCAGAATAGCAAGACCATGCTATAGTAAAATATTGATTCCCATTGTTACAAACATGCAAATCTAAATCCGTCAAAAGTTCAAGAAAATAGACTCCCGTCCGAATCCAGCAAACATATATAAGTCATATAGTATTTCACAAAAACATAACTCAAAACTGAACTGAATCCAGAAAACACGTTCAGCCAGAATTCATTAAATCGAATTCAAAGTCAGGAAAACGGCATCAAAACATCTCAAATAAATCCAGGAAAAGTCTGGGGTATTCCCCTATCTGTCTAGTATTAGAATATAAAGTTTCATAATTTTCCAGTAAGATTAGTTTAGCCATCAAAAATCAGAAAATATCAAGAAACGATAGTTTGGCAAATATAGAATTCTCAACACTACTGTACGAAAACTGTAATATCTCGCTAACCGTGAAATGAAATCCAAATCCTCCAAAGGGAGATGAAAATAGACAAAAGAAGCTAACTTTCATATTTCATAAATATTTTTCATACAGGAAAAGGAATTAGGGTGAAAATATTAATCTTTACAGAACAGCGAGCAAAATCCAGCAAGTATAGTCTTTTTAAACAAGCATGAAATGGTATATAAAACTCATCAATAAAATCCATCAAAATTCTGGGTATTCCCTAATTAAGTGTAAAAATACTGACCAAAATTTCAGATCAAAATAATATTTTTAGCACTAGTATCAAAATAGTTTACTCATCGAAATCACCAAGAAACGAAATCTGGAAATGAAATATACCTCTGTAGTAAAACAATCATATCTCATACATAAAAAAACAAAATCGATCAAGGTTAGAAAGTTTGGAAAGAAGACATATTTCTCTAAAAATAATGTTTAATACTGAAGTTAAGATACCGACCTTAATATGGTCTAAAATACCAATCAAAACTGATCATCGACAAAATACAGATTTTCCTCTTAACAACAAATCAACATACAACATACGAAACTCGTTCCAAACACAACCAAATATCTTATAGAGTCTACCAAGTGTCCAAACATCATGAAATAGGGTATATAGCATGTTCACAATGAGTATATCACATGGATCCAAACAAATACACGATTTCTCATAATTATCTCATAAATATAATCACATCAAGAACGGTCAAAACCTAAGTTGTTTTATGTCAAATTTATGTCGTGAGGCAACTATGGTCAATAGCACTATAGAGACTACTCATCAAGATACATTACACACGAGTTGTCTCTAGAACCCAACTACACTACAAGCGGAATTTATGACTTGTATCATACAAAGGAATTGAGTACAAGTTAGTTGCCTTAACCGATGACGAAAATGACTCCAAGCAAGAATAACAGGAATGGATTCCCGGGCAATGAAAAAAAACCCACGAACAAAAATCATGAACCAAAGCAACCGACGTGCAAACTACGTGCACGTGCAAAACTCCAAAAACCAAGAATCTAGATAACGACTGGAGATAACACGTGCGAGACCCGTGCACGTGCAATGCAGTTGCTACCGTAGGCTGCAGTTGGACGGGAGACCCAAAGGAGGGCCGCGGTGGCTGGCAGCGTCGACCTGTTGCTGGCGTCGCTGGCTGTCGCTGGTGCTGTCGATGGGCGCACCAAAACAGAGCGGAGAGGGAAACGAAACAGGGGCGAAGGGAAACCAATGAAGGAGAGGGCCAGGAGAGGTCTAGACGGGAGAAAGGGAGCGGAAGAGCACAGAGAGAGAGCGGCTAGGAGGAATAGGGGGTCGGCTGCATGGGTTGAAGGATGTATAAATATGGGTTGAAGTAGGGTTAGGGTTGAGTCGAAGAGGAAGGCGGCACACAGCAGGCTACAAGTCAGGTTTGCATAGGAGACACACAGGATGGGGAGTAGTGAATACGGGGTAATTAATAGGGTTAGAGTTTTAATAGGGTTGGTTAATTGGTTTTGAAAACAACAGATGGTTAAAATGGGTTAAGTAGTTAATTGGGCTAGGTGTATTAATTGGGTTGGGTGTTTTCTGAATAAGATTTAATATAATGGGTGTGGTTAAGTATATAGATAAATGGGTTAAAGGAGTTCAAAAGGGTATTAGGAATTTAAGCAAAAATATAGATAGGGCAAAATGAACAACAAATAGAAAAAATATATAAAATGGGGTGAATCAAAATAACAGCTCAATCAAAAAGGAACGAAACAAGAGACGAACAAGAATCAAGAATTCAAATAAAAGAAGACAAGGAAAATAATTCGAATATTTATATTGAAATAAAAATCCAATATACGGTCCAAGAAAAATACAAGAGGAATACAAGGAGAGAAAATACACCCAAAACGAAAAATACACTCAAAAATACTCAAAATGAAAAATAGGGGTTACAGTTACATTGTATAAGGTTGTATGTTTTCAACTTTTAGGAAGAAAAATAAGATAGTAGGGAGATTAGGGGATTATCTTCGGGTTAGAAGTGATTGATTCTTTAATTGATACGGTAGGAGTAAATTTGAATAGAGTTAGGGTTTTGGGTTAGAAATTAGAACAAGTTATGTTTGAAATTTATTAGAGATTGGCAATAGAAATTGCTATGAAGTATGGGAAACAATTTAGAATAATTTTTGGAGGATTTATAGGATTAAAACCTAGTTAATAGAATTGTGAGTGTGTGCATATGTATAATTGTAACTCCTGTTTTCATCTTTACCTTTTATTATTGATCTCCATTCTAATCTCTCTTGTAATTCAATAACATTTCATTTTGTTTCATTTATTGTATCGAATAATATCAATTCTAATATTATTCATGGTTTATCCTTGATCTCAGTTTGATTATTTGAATCTTACTACTTGTATTCCAAATTCAACTTTAATTTCATGAATTTGTCTTTCATCTTGTTGGGTTCATAATTGTCGTTCTATTTGATCCATATTGTACCCAAAACCCTATAAGACTACTCTATTGGATCCTACCCTCAAACCCACTAACCCAAAACCACCCCATACCTCCACAAATAGCCAATCTCCAAAAATCCCACCTAACCATTATCACATCCAGTAACCCCCAATTTAATATCCCTAATAATCAGCCTTGCATCCCTCCCCATTTATATGGTTATTATAATACTACTATTATATTATAATCTACCCTAACCCTACTACCAAACACAACCGCCCTACTGTACAACCCCCCTTCTCTCTCTCCTATTCATCCTTAACCCCCGATCTCCTTACCCACTACTCACCTCCCGACCTCGCCTCATCGTCTTCCCCTGCTTGAACCCATCGAGCACCCCATCGCATCTTCTGCAATTGCTGCACCTCGACAACACCTCACTCGTCGACCCACCGTTCTGCCATTGCCATCGCTATCATCGAAGTCGGCCTCCCCCTCGCCGCAGCCCTCACAGTCATAGTCGCCGTCGATTCCTTTCCTCTATTTCGACCTCGAAGGAACCCATCAAAGCATCGCCATTTCTGAACTGATGCTCCGAATCTCCTCGTAGCCACAGAACTCCACTACTCAACTCCTCCATTGCCGTTGACTCCGCAAGCCAGTCACCTCGTCGACCTCCTATCCTCGCTCTATGCCTCACCACTGCCACCCTGAGAAACCACTAGAGCCTCCCACCTCCTTTATTTTTCTCCCAAACAGAGACCCGACTCCACCGTTGCCATCCAGCCACCGTCTGCTCGCAGTCATCCATTACCGACCGCCAGCATCCCCGCCTACAGCCGCCCTCGCCACTGTCGTCAGTCGCCGCCGCTCAGTCGTCGCCGTTGCCTCTCCCGTTGTCTCTCTCTCTGTCGCGTTTGAGAAGAAGAGAAGGATTGGGTATTCTGTTGCTGTGTGCTGTTTTATGTGGAGGGGATCGTGGATCCGCATTTGGTGTTTGGTGTTTTGCTGTGTGGATCTTGGTTTTTGCTGTGTGTGTTTTGCCGTCGCTCACACGTGTTTCCATATTCGTAGGTTTGTCATCCGGGATCCTAATCCCATTATTCCATATTTCGGATCTAACGTCGTTCTAAAGGCAAATCATATTCCTCAAATAGTTATTGTATCGTATTCGAGATTGTTATTGAATCCCGCAAGTAGATCCATATTGATTTTCGTATATTGTTATTGTTGTTCATCGTTGGGATGCTACGGATTTATACGAGCGAATCCAAGTAATAGTCTTGACTTCGTGCCGTCTTTTGGCCTCCGATTTATAGTGATCTTGCATGCATTCATGTAGTTAATTATTGAACATATGAATAGGGATTGTTATTGTAATTCATGTCATGACATTATACAACTATTGTAGATTGTATACTAGTGTTGATTGTTCATATGATTGATGTTGGTGTATTGGATGATTGTGATTAGTAGGATTTTTGACATTATACTTCTTAATACCATGTTCACATGGACGTAACTTGCTATAATTTATGATTGTTAACCCCTAACTCATCGTTCATAACATTCTAATCATTTTATTCATGAAAAATATATTGAGACCCTGAAATTTACTGTCAACCTGAATATTGTCATGTTGTTTCAACCTAGATACTGTCATCAAAATCAATAACTTTCTAAATATGAAATGTAGCCCCAAGTGTCTAGTTTTTAGAACATCAATAATTTTTGAATTCCGACTTATATTGAATGAGTTATGACTGTTTTACTGCTGCTGCATTGTATTTTTAGATTTATACATGTACCATGTTAACCTGATTGAATAGATGAACTAATGATCAAATATTACCATGATAATTCCCACATTGATAGTTAACATACTTAGGGTAATGACAATTATTTTTACTGATTTTTAAAATGAATATTTACTGCTTTTACAACTGAAACTGGTTAACACCGATAACTAGCCAGAAACGGTAGCCTGTAAAGAACACTGAAATTCACCTAGCTACTGTTGTCAGAATTTGGACTTTAAATATGAGTTGGAACCGGGCAAGAGTCTAGTTTCTAGAACTTCTGACAGATCCATATTTGTTATTCTGAAGCAACGAGAATTCTGATTTTGGTACAACAACCTACTGCTATCTAGAATTAGGTTTCCATGTTTGATAATATATAATTGAATCTATAATGTTGAATTTGGTGCATTTAATTGTATGGAGTACATTGCATGATTTTAGGCTTGTGTTGTCATCATTCTAGTGTCCCTTATTAATCGCCTTATCGTTTCCCCATTGATAATTCTGTCTCTATTGTTCCCTATTAGTATTTCATGTTGATTTAATAAAGAATGTTAATCAAACTGGGGTTAAGGGTTGACTAGAGTAGTTTATAATATAGTGATTGCACTCGGAAGTGTGGGCCTCGTTCCCAAAATATCATTATCGTCATTGTGCAAGATATTGCATCAATGGCCAGTGTTATCGTTATTGTGCAAGAAATTGCTGCAATAGCCATTGTTATCGTTATTGTGCATGAAATTGCTACAATAGCCAGTGTTATCATTATTGTGAAAGAAATTATTGCAATAGCCAGTATTATCATTTTAATGTTATATTGTGCCGAGTACATGAACTATAGATCTACCACCTTAGTCTAAACGAAATTGATTGTATGCATCGAACATGTAGTTATGGGATGCAGTAGTATGTGCATTAGTTAGGATTAAAAATGAATAATACACTTAAAATTTTCATCGCATCGTCATTGCATATTATCATCGTTATTGAACAGTGTTATCGTTATTGTTTACCGTTATTGTTATCGTTGATTGTCATCATCATCAATCATCGTTATTGTACATTGCATCGTTATCATTTTGCCATTGTTCATTGTCATCGAGTCTATTGTTTATTGAATTCATTATTATACTATAAATGTCATTGTTTCTCTGTTTCTCTATTTCTCTACTTGTTATCCACGACTTGCTCTAAGGACATATTTTTCTCTCTTTTAGATGTAAACTTACAAGTAATCAAGGAGAATTGCCTGATGGACTAGGAGAACAACAATGGTGAAAGAATTGAATTTGTATCGCCGCCTAAATAATTATTGTTTTGTTTTGAAGACTTAAATAAATTGAACATTGTTAATTCTTGTATTTGTGGGCTTTTGACCCGAATATTATTTTTGTTGATTCCATATGTTGGATTGTTATTATGTTTGGTTATTTTATGCTTAAATTCTAAGTATTGTTATTCATGTAATTACTCCTTTAATGCATGTGTGGTTGTATTACTTTCTTATTTATATTGTTGAGTCGAATCGATAACAGCTTATGAATGACGCAAGTCATTCCTTGGGCCAACATCACATGCCTGCATTCCATATTTTTTGGAAGCGGGGCCTGACAATAATGCACGCCTGGCGTTCGATGAAATGTCTGTAAGAACTCAAGTATTTTTTGCTGTAAATTTGGACTCGTTTGGAAGTATTTAACACTAGTTGATATATATAACTTGGTAATAGGTAGTGGTAGCGACCTCGGACATATAGCTGAGGAGCTGTATATCAAGTTTCTGTGTTTTTGTAGGTGAGTTTGATTCTGCTTATTTTGCATATGATCTTTTAATAATTTGTTCAAAGGATGGACACACACACACACACACACACACACACACACAAACATATATATATATATATATATATATATATATATATATATATATATATATATATATATATATATATATATATATATATATATAGATGAGTAGGGAAGATGGGGTGTAATGCGTGATGTATGTGAGTATGATTAAACCTATTATTCTTCATGTTTTGGTGGGTTTTGTGGTTACTTGAGCTGATGTATGGTATATATGTTGAATTGGAGTTTTAATAGAGAATACAAAAAATTATAGTTTATTGTTGGCCTAAATGGTAAGTTATGTTATGGGCATGCGTGTATCTTAGACTTTGATAGATGATGATATAGCTATGATGTTAGATTGATTATATACTGGGTGTATTTTATCAGTGTATGTACATGAGGGTTATGGAAAGAAATAATGTTATTTATATACTTGGTGTTATGTTACCCAAAGGGGATTGCAGGTTATATAACCCAAATATATGGGTGATATTCTTAATGATATTATTAGCGATATTATATGGGTGATAGTATATTGGTGATATATATATTACATTGGAGAGATGGGTTTAATTATGGTGGTGATCTTATTCTGATTGGTGAAATAAAATGCAATTGACGAGCGAAGCTTTCGGTAGTGTGCCTAGGAACTATTGCCCCCATTTTGATAAAAAAAAGAAGGGAACTACCTGCTTGGACACATATTGGAGGCAATGACCTATTCCGGAATAATGTGTGAATTTATTTGACTAAGCTATCAGCTTTAGTCTTGATGGATGCGTAATACCATTGGTGGGCAGCGATGTGTAAATTTATTTAGCTAAACTATCGACTTTAGTCTTGATGGATGCGCAAGACCCTTGGTGGGCAGGGATGTGTGAATTTATTTGACTAAGCTATCAGCTTTAGTCTTGATGGATGCGTAAGACCCTTGGTGGGTAGAGATGTGCTAATTTATTTGACTAAGCTATCTGCTTTAGTCTTGATGGATGCGTAAGACCCTTGGTGGGCAGCGATGTGTGAATTTATTTGACTAAGCTATCATCTTTAGTCTTCATGGATGCGTAAGACCCTTGGTGGGCAGCGATGAGTGAATTTATTTGACTACGCCATCTGTTTTAGTCTTGATGGATGCATAAGACCCTCGGTGGGCAGCGATGTGTGAATTTATTTGACTGAGCTATCGGCTTTAGTCTTGACGGATGCGGAGGACCCTGGATGGGTGGCGATCTGTGTAATCATTAAACGTTTAAGTATATATATACCTATGGTGTTAATATATTGGAGATATTTTTTATTGGTAACATTCTTGTTAATGTTATATTAATATATTGGTAATATTCATGATTGGTGACATTCTTGTTAATATTATATTAATGATATTGGTGATAGGATATCGGAGATGGCGAATTAATGGAGAATACGGAATTTCAAAAGTTGAAATTATGGTTATGTGGTGTTTTTGCATGCTTTTGAATGTTTGGTACTTTTAGTGATAAATTGGATTTTATACATGATATGATGATGTGATTTATGGCATGGTGTATGAATGATATTCGAGTATAGGTGAGGGGTGATATTGAGTATAGGTGGGTTCGTATTGCACGTGATAAATTGAGTATATGATTAATGTGTTTTGAATCCGTGTTTTATCAATGGATAGACCTTAATTGGTGTTATTATTGTGATGTATATTTTATTTACACTCGTATGGGTGTGTTTGAATGAAAAAAGACAGTAACGTGAATAATGTTTGTGCGGTGTTATATATTACCTGAGTTATCGACATGGGGTGCAGTTTATATTACCCAAACTATGTTTGGGGTGTGGTGTTATATATTACCCAAGTTATCTGCTTAGGGTGCGGTGTATATTATCCGAACTATGTTTGGGGTGCTGTGTATATTACCCAAGTTTCGCTTGGGGTGTGGTGTATTCCCTCGCTGGTATAGGGCTAGGAGGAATACGCAGCTTCGGACATGTAAGACTCGGTGTGAGCATCTATCCGCGTGTCTATTTTACTGGGCTATCGGCGTCAGTTTGATGATTATGTGGGCTCCGATCGATCAATTAATGTAACCCCTATTTCCCCAAATACATATTTTCTGAATATTTTCCATATTTTGATTATTTAAGAATTCGTTATTATTTTAAATTCAATTTGGGCCTTCTATTAAAATCTTTTCAAAATGGAAATTGTATTCTTCGAATAGTAGTATATTCTAACTTTAATGTTTATTTTCTAAATGATCGGCTATTTGTATCTTATTTTATTACTATTTGGATTTTAATAAACTTGTTTATCTCAAATCTCATTTTTATATGTATATCAAAATTATTATTGTTGTTATTAATATTATTATCTCGATTGTTGATTTAAAAATCTATTTCTATTGATTTTTGTATTTGTAGTGATTTCAAATAATTTTCGTATTGTAGTACAATATATATCTTGATATAAAATCCTACATTTTATTTATTATTTAATTTTCCCTATTGGATATTTCCCTTAAACCCAATACCCAATCTGATACCCGTTTATCCTAAACTAACCCAACAGCCCAACCCTGTTTACCTTCACCCGAACCCGATATGCCCAACCCGTAACCCACTTTCACCCTAATCCTAATTCATTTTTACCCAACTGCATGGAAACCCATACCCGTTACTTTCCCAAACCCGAAACCTTATACATTAAACCTAACCCTACAATACCCAACCCAGCCGCCAGTTCACCTATATATTACCTGTGCTTTCTCCTGTTCATCTCCATATACCCTTCAGCCGCCATATAACCGACTTTTCATCATCTTCCCCTGCTCACCCCATCGACCTAAACCCCTAACTTCGGCTACTCTTCTTCACCCCCGTCTCCTACCTCCTGCACTCACCCAAACCCACTTCCCTAGCCCTCCTACCACACTCCCGACCACCAGTGCGCCCAGACCTCCCATTCACCCCTCATTTCCGTCGCCTTTCCGCTGCGTCTCCGCGCTGCAGCAATAGCAGCCGATGTTGACGCCAGTGCCCGCAATGACCCCTTCATCCCTGCTCTGCCCTACGTCATCGTGCCGCTCTCTGACCTCGCGTGACTGCAGCTAGCAAGCCACGACAGAAAGCTTCCCTAGCTGTCCATCTTTGCACCGCTGCCAACCTGCCATTTGGTCGCAATTCCTCGTTGTCAACATCTTCCCGTTCGCTCTCTTTTGAGGTTGCAGGTTGCACGTGCATGGTATTTGCACGGGTTATCTCGGGTTGTGGATCTCAAGTTTCGGTCCATAGTTCGTTGTTCATTGCCCGGGAATCCGTTCCCGTTATTCTCACTTTGCTCATCATCGTTTTTGTCTTCGGTTAAGGCAAGTAACTTGTACTCAATTCCTTTGTATGATACAAGTCATAAATACCGCTTGTAGTGTAGTTGGATTCTAGAGACAACTCGTGTGTGATGTATGTTGATTAGTATTGTCTCTATAGTGCTATTTGACCCTAGTTGCCTCATGACACAATTTGACATGATGTAACCTAGGATTGACTATTTCTTGATGTGATCATACATGTGAATTATTTATGAGAAATTGTGCATTTGTTGGGATCCATGTGATATACTTGTTGTGGACATACTATATACCCTATTTCATGATGTTTGGACATTTAGTAGACTCTATAACATGTTTGGTTGTGTTTAGAACGAGATTCGTATGTTGTATGTTGATTTGTTGTTAAGAGAAAAATCTGTATTTTGTCGATGATCATTTTTTATTGGTATTTGTTACCGCTAAATCTGGTGTGGGGGCAAATAGATAGTATTTGTGGATTCTTGGAAAACTTTGAATAGCAAACTTGTTACCTGTTCCGCCGGAGTTTGACCGTTGCTCTTGCCATTCACCTGCAAAATGTGCGAGACACCGGGGTTGTTCCCGGCGACGCACCCTCTGACGCTCAAGTCAGTAACCAGAAGTGATTATGAAAGAGCGTAAAACTGGCAAAAGATTGATTACCTCTTAATGTAGATGGATGGGGGTATTTATAGGCGCCGTTGGGATCAGATTAGGAATGTAATCCCTGTGGTTAGATAAGAAATGCAATCTCTAATCCCCAGTGAAAGGATAGATATGAATCAGGACCGTTGATTAGGATTAATCAGAAACCCTAATTCTATCCTTTCTGGACCGGGTTTGCTGCGGGTTGAAACCCGCACCCAGTTGTGGTGGATCCATTTGCGGGTTAGTGGGTCTCCGAGGAGGAGAACCAGTACCCGCTTTAGACCTACTGGTAGGTGAAATTACCGTTTTACCCCTGATCTTCAAGATTCGTGCCTGATTTGGACGGTTCCGATTTAACCCCATTTTTAGCCATATCACGAGCCCCCCACTCCTAAAGACTGGGTTTGATCAGCCTTTGAGGAGTAGTTTTACTGTTTTAATGGCTAGTGGAGTTGTATCGGAGTCCAAATGGAAGGGTTTGAACCTTTGAAGGAGGTAGTGTGGAGATTTTTATTTATTTTTTCGGATTATTTATTTAATTTTGCGAAGTGTTAACCGGTCGTTCGGGGGTCTTAAAACACGTTCTAGGCAATAATTGTTCGTTCAGGGGCTCAAAAATATACCCCCGAATTCATAATTATTTCCTAGAATTTTTAGTTAATTTTCCCAAATTTTTAGTAATTTTTTTGCGATTCTTAAATAAATAAAACGATCAAAATAATTTTTAATACCAATTTATTGCGTGGTGCGATCTGAGCCCTCGATCAGCGTCGAGCGCATTTTTCTGGGCGATCGGACGATCCATGTTGCTCGGCAGATAGTTTCTTCATATGTGAGGGTCGGTTCCTCGTCCCCTCGGCTCGGCAGCTCGGCACTTAGCTCGGAATCTGCCGAACTACGTGGCATGATCCTGAGCGTCCATCTCAGCACGGATCCCCAAAAAACGATATCTTGTCGTTTAGTGAACGTGGCAAGATCTGAGCCGTCCATCACGTCGAGCACATTTTTTGACAAGATCCAACGGCTGAGGAGGGTCGGCAGAATTTTTCTCCATATGTGAGGGTCGGTTCCTCATCCCCTCGGCTCGGCAGTTCGGCACTTAGCTCGGAATCTGCCGAACTACGTGGCATGATCCTGAGCATCCATCTCAGTGCGGATCCCCAAAAAACACTATCTTGTCGTTTAGTGAACGTGGCAAGATCTGAGCCGTCCATCACGTCGAGCGCTTTTTTTGATAAGATCCAACGGCTGAGGAGGGTCGGCGGAATTTTTCTCTATATGTGAGGGTCAGTTCCTCATCCCCTCGGCTCAGCAGTTCGGGGTTGCAGGTCGAATAAGTGCTCTGCAAGGACGTTTGGTTCGACCTAGTAGCTCGAAGGCTTGGCCAAGCTGTTCGTTAGCTCGGCTAAGCGCTCCGGTGGCTCAATTCTTTGTCTACTATATTAGAGGATCGGTGGTCCAGACCAGCTGTTCAATAGCTCATCATTTAGCTCGGAATCTGCCGAACTACGTGGCAAGATCCTGAGCGTCCATCTCAGCGTGGATCCCCAAAAAATGCTATCTTGTCGTTTAGTGAACGTGGCAAGATCTGAGCCGTCCATCACGTCGAGCACATTTTTTGACAAGATCCTACGGCTGAGGAAGGTCGGCAGAATTTTTCTCCATATGTGAGGGTCGGTTCCTCGTCCCCTCGGCTCGGCAGTTCCGCAGCTTGGCACGGAGCCTTAGGATCTGCCGAGCTACATGGCGCGATCCTGAGGGTCCATCATGGAGAAAATCTCGAGGACGGGGTTCAGATTACGAGAAAATGTTATTTTGTCGTTTTGTGGGCGTGGCATTATCTGAACCGTCCATCGAGTTTTGTCACGAAGTTTGGAACGATCCGACAGTGATTCGGCCTCGGCAGAATTTTTCTCCATATGTGGAGGTCGGTACCTCGTCCCCTTGGTTCGGTTAGAACAGTTGTTCGGTGGCGGCTCGAGGTGTTGTCTGCAGAGGAACGGAGTTAGGTGCTTTGAAGAGTTCTGGCTTTGGACCGTCGTCACCCTGCAACTCAGTAGCTCGGTTGCTTAGCCAAACTGTTCGGTAGCTCGGCTAGGCACACAGGTGGCCGGAGGCTCGGAAGGTACACGTGGCCAGATCTGGAGCGTCCATCACGGTGTGAATCACGAGAACAGGGTTCAGATCACGAGAAAACGTTATTTTGTTGTTTTGTGGGCGTGGCGTTATCTGAACCGTCCATCGAGTTTTGTCACGAAGTTTGGAACGATCCGACGGTGATTCGGCCTCGGCAGAATTTTTCTCCATATGTGGAGGTCGGTTCCTCGTCCCCTCGGTTCGGTTAGAACAGTTGTTCGGTGGCAGATCGAGGTGTTGTCTGCCGAGGAACGGAGTTAGACGTTTTGGATAGTCCGGTTCTGAATCGTCGCCTTTCCTTGACCCAGTAGCTCGGTTGCTTAGCCAAGCTTTTCGATAGCTTGGTTATGCACTCTGGTGGCCGAGTCATGGACTTAAGCGATTTGAAGAGTTTTTGTTTTGAAACGTCGCAGCTTTCCGTTTGGGCGCTTTGGCTTCTCTTAGTGGGCTTTTAAAAGCCCAAGGAAGCCCAAACGTCGCACCGTGGTTATAAGTTCTCACTCCCCCTCTCCAAAGCTCATTTCTCACTTTTTACTCCAAGTTTTCACTTTTACTCTCTGCGTGCTCTGCTAGCGGCGATTTCTGCTTCCAAGGTAGTTGCGTTAGCGGTCGCGTGGGCCAGGCAATTTCCGGCGAAGTAATTTCGACCGTGAATGTCACTTCAAGGACACGTTACATCAAGGTTAGTTTATTTACCTTAGCTTGTTTTAGAGATGTCAAGGGTAGACTCGAGGAGTGAGGCCTCGTCCTCGGGCGATAGTGGCGCCGAGGAGAGGAGGCGAATGGAGATCCGAAGGTAGGGGAAGCAGGTGGCCGAGCCGTCGCTGGCCGAGGCGAAGAAGAAGAAGAAGGTAGTGGCCCGATCTCCTGTAGTCGAGGAGATTGTAGAGACTCCGAGGCAAGCCCCTGAGTCGGGCCGGTACCCTTTTGTACTGTCCGGGCATGCCGGAGTCAGGCAATACGAGGGCGACCTTATGAAGAAGGCAATCATAGGTCGGTCGGAGGTCTACGAGGAGAACAACCCGGTTCTGACCACCGAGGTGGACGAGATTGCATCAGTGTTATCCGAGAGGGACCTGCTCCGGATCAGAAAAGGGTTCGCCATCCCTCCGGAGTACAAGCTGATCCTCCCCGGCCCTGGGATGCGAGCGAACTCCAAACTGTCGTCGTCGGATACGTGTATGTTCGACTACAGCTCGCTGAACGCTGGATTGCGCTTTCCTCTGCACCCCTTCGTGCTACAGGTCCTTGGGTGGTACTGCCTTGCGCCGACCCAGTTCATACCGAACACCTGGCGCCACATGAACGCCTTCTTGCTACAGTGCCGCAACGCCGAGGTCGAGCCAGACCTGACGATCTTGCGGATCATGTATCGGGTTCACCGGATGCACAAGACCGAGCATCGCTACTACCTGTCGCCAAGGAAAGGTGTTCGGATTATAGAGAACCCGGACTCGATCAAAGGTTGGAAGGAGAAGTTCTTTTTGTTGAGGGAGCCCTCGATGATGAAGGTTCCGACTCAGTGGAAAGCAGAGGTGCCAAAGCTTGCGAGGGCCGACCCGGTACTGACTGCGGTCGAGGAGGAAGTGGTGGGGAAGATCATGGCCCTCCCAATGTTGAGCTGGAAGGAAATGACCGAGGAGGTGCTACATGGGTCAGGCCTTAGTCCGATCGACCCGAGTATGCTCCTGACATCTCGCAATATACATTTTTTCTTTTCTAAGTTTCTAGCTCATTTCGCTAACTTGCCGTTTGTTTGTTGTTTGGAATAGAAGCGCCGAAGATGGACTTTCTTGGGATGATGAATGAGCGAGGCAAAGTCGCCGATGGAAGGAAGAGGAAGAGGCTGAGCACGACGGCTTCGTCCGGTCGGCCTTCTAAGGTTCCTTCGACAGTTGCTCCGCCTCCCCCCATTACTGAGGTCCCCTCGCCAGTGGTGGTCATTGTCACCGACCCCTCGCTCCTGTTGCATCTGCCATGACCGGTGAGGCCTTCGACGTTTCGGCGGCGCTGTCGCTCCAGGCTCTGCCCCTGACCCCTCAGGCCGAGGTGATCCTGACCGAGCAGCACAAGAAGCTGTTCGTCCCGGACTGGCGAGTCAAGAACCACGATGGCTTCCTCGGGGACTTGCAGATGTGCATGCAAGCCGTCAAGCACTTGGCGACCCCGAAGGATCGAGCCGCTCTGAAGGTGGGGACGGTTGGCGATGACACCTATGAAGTTGCTCGGTCGGTCGTATCGGTAAGTTTTGCATACTTTTTCTTGAGAATTTCTTTAAGTCTGCCGTTCGGCTTTTACTTTGTTCTTATTCTCTTTTTCTTTCGGCAGGCCACTTGTCACTTCGGCCATCTCCTTCAAGCGTTCGTCGAACAGAAGAAGGAGCTGAAGGCCGCTAGCGATAAGGACAGGGCGGACATGGTGAGGGCGGTTCGGCAGCTCGAAGCAGAGCAGAGACGAGCTGATGGCTTGGAGGTCCGAGTTGTCGAACTTGAGGCAGACCTGGAGCGAGCGAAGGGGCGACTTGCTGAGGAGGTTGCCAAAGTTTCCCAGGCTGCCGAGGAGCTGGCGGCATCAGCGAAGGCCCTAGCAAAGGCAAAGGAGGAGAAGGATGATTTGGCGACAGTGATCCGGGCCGAAGTCGAGGCCGAGGCAAAGGCGCACATGGCCTCGAACATGGAGAAGTTCTATGAGAGGGCCCTCGACCATGTCCAGGACCGCGTCCCTGGCTTTCAGCGGGTCAGATACAGGCTGTGGCTCGGAGGTGCGGCAGATGGCGAAGAGGAGGAAGGCGACGATGAGGAGGAGGTGGTCCCTGAGGCTATGGTGACCGACCCCCAGGCCGGGGCGACGGGGAATGAGGGGCCATCTGGCGAGCCGCCTGTGGTCGAGCCGACGATGCTGCTAGGCCCCTGATTCCCTCATCTTTTGTAATTTTGTTTTTTCTTTAAAATTGTAACGCCTTTTTGCGGACTGGCCACCGCCTCGTTTTTATGAATGAAAGTTTTATTTCAAATTTTTCTAAGTGTTTGGCTCGTACTTTTAGTCTTTGAATGTGATGTGCTCGTCTTTCGGATCCTCGTTCATGCTCTAGACACCGCAGCAGCTCGGCATCATGCTGAGCTGTTTAAGCAGTCTCGCGAGGCTCGCCTCGAGGGTGAGATCGAGCTGATCAGAAGAGTGTCGCTCAACGTGGAGAAGAAGAACAGCGAGCTGCTGGCCGAGGTGCACCACCTTCGGATAGTCGAGGAGAAGCTCTCGACGAAGGAGAAAGAGCTAGCCTCGGTGCTGGCCGAGCGAGACGAGCTTGCGAAGAAGGTCGAGCAGCTGCAGAGGGTCACGGTCGACAAAAGCATCGAGGTGACCAACTTGCGTCGCATTATATCTGATAGTGCTGAGTGCCCGGGTTCGGCGAAGCTCCCTCAATTCAAGATACTGGTCAAGGACGACACTTTGAAAGATAGGATCGTTGAGCTCGAGGAGGAGGTGGCTCGTTTGAAGCCTCAGCCTGTGAGGACTAACGTCTGCAGCACCTCGTGCACTCGCGAGGAGAGAGAGCGAGGGATCTCCTTTTATGAGCTTGCGACTCGTCCTCCTGTCGTTGGTCGGACTGCGGCCAACGCACAAAGCGGTGTAGCTGTTAGCTCGAGCGGAGCCTCGATCGGAGCCATTGTTAGGGTTAGCGGTGAAGAGGCATCCCAGTTTGTCGGCCTAGAGACGAGCTCGGAGGTGAAGAGACGAAAACCCCGAGTGTCTCTGAATCGGAATGTCCCTATTCCGAGGAGGCGCTGAACAAGTTGTATTGAGCTTTTGATTTCTTGCATCGTCTTCTTCGTTGTAATTAGTTGCCTTGTAAATTTATCAAGTTGCTTCTTTGCTGTAACTTTTTGCCTTGTAAATTTATCAAGTGGTTTTAATGAA
The DNA here is from genome assembly GCA_017893485.1 of Hemerocallis citrina. Taxonomy (NCBI): domain Eukaryota; kingdom Viridiplantae; phylum Streptophyta; class Magnoliopsida; order Asparagales; family Asphodelaceae; genus Hemerocallis; species Hemerocallis citrina. Next base: position 204,820,878 of record CM030359.1, on the reverse strand, counting down.
ATCGAAGTTCGTCTGCCCATTGTTGTGCCGTAGTTGCCTTACTCTTGAAACGAACCATAAGAACCAATAGTTAGCTTCTTCGAGCGTTCTAGCCGTAGAACTCTTGCCTTAGGTGTAGAGCTTCAGCTCTTGCTCAGAGTATAGCGAGGCAACTTTGCACTTCGGTGGTGTGGTAGCTCGGATTTCAGACCCGAACCATGTGGCTTAATCTGGACGGTCGATCACGATCGTGGCACGAATCACGAGGCGGGAGGCACGAGTTTCGAGAAAATGCTATCTTGTCGTTTTTGTGGATACGTGGCATGATCTGATCCATCCATAATGCTCCAGTACACATTTTGAGACGATCTAACGGTGAAATTGGTTCGGCAGAATTTTTCTCCATATGTGGAGATCGGTTCCTCGTCCGCTCAGTTCGGGATACTGAGGAAGTGTGGCCGAGCCGAGCATTGGACTCCGAACTCGTCGTTAGAGTTGTTCAACGGTTGTGGGAACAGTTCCGAATGGCGAACTACCTCTAGTTCGCTTAAGAGCAAGCTTGCGAAGTAGAATTGAGCCAAGTGTTGGACTCCGAACCATCGTTAGAGTTGTTCAACGGTTGTGGGAGCAGTTCTGAATAGCGACCTACCTCTAGCTCGTTTAAGAGCGAGCTTGCGAAGTAGAATCGAGCCAAGTGTTGGACTCCGAACCATCGTTAGAATTGTTCAACGGTTGTGGGAGCAGTTCCGAATGGCGACCTACTTCTAGCTCGGCTTAAGAGCGAACTTGCAAAGTAGAATCGAGCCAAGTGTTGGACTCCGAACAATCGTTAGAGTTGTTCAACGGTTGTGGGAGCAGTTTCGAATGGCGACCTACTTCTAGCTCGCTTAAGAGCGAACTTACGAAGTAGAATCGAGCCAAGTGTTGGACTCCGAACCATCGTTAGAGTGAAGAGTAAAAGCAGAGAGATGCAAATAGTTTTACAAGTAAAATATGAAAAAGATTTCTTTATTGATGACTAACGGTCGGCTGCTTCTAAAGTTGCGAGCCGTTATTATAAGAGAGAAATAAAGGAAAAAAATACAAGTAAAAGCAGAGGAACGGTTCGACATCCCAGAATACTTAGAGAGGCGTTAGTGCTCTCTCTTGGTATTTCAAAAGATGGTCGGCATTCCAAGTCCTGGGGATCTCTCTGCCTTCGAGGTCTTCTAGTTTGTATGTCCCGGGCCGAACCACTTTGGCGATCTTATAGGGTCCCTCCCAATTTGGAGCCAGTTTGCTCTTCTATCCGGGGAAAGAGATGGCTAACTTTCTGAGGACCAAGTCCCCTTCTTTGAGGTCGGTAGGGCGGACTCTCTTGTTGTATGCCAACTCGATCCTTCTTTGGTAGCTTTGTTGACGAATGGCAGCTCTTTCTCGGATCTCATCAATCAGCTCTATATTTGCTCGGAGCTCTCTGGCATTCTGTTCTTCTTCATAAGCCATTTGTAACGCCCCGAATCCCAACACACTGAATTCGAGATTTTCTACAAGATCTTTTCACTATCTTTGAGTACAATTTTACAAGGAAATTCAAATCTTTCTTTTTACATCAGAGTTACATCAATATTACACTTTTCTTTTGCACAGCGGAAGTAAAATTTACAACAATTAAACAAATGTACAACAACATGGTAAAATCTTTATGCATCCATTCCTCTTACACATGCAATTACCTGCATACAAACTGTGGGTACGTCAGTTTATTCAACCGACGATAATTATACATGGCCATCCTCTTTATGCCAGAATCAGTATAACGAATCTCATTTCTTAACAAATCACAAACTTGTTCATAGTAAGAATACAATTCAAAAGGGAACTCTTAATGATGTCGTGTCGTGATTGTGCACTTAATCCTTAATGCAATTATTTAATTCACATGACACTAATGCGCACTTGTTCGGATTCTATGCATCCCATACTACATAGGTTCGAGGGCAAGCCTCTTAACCGTTCTTCATTTTTTTAGGGTTCAATCCCTCGCCATGACTTAAACTACTTCTGTAATTACAGTGAGTATCCTAGATGATCTATGAGTACAAGCACGTATCCTGGCCCCTGGAGTAGAATTCCGCGCCATGTCTCGACTCATCAAGCATGCATTCTGCGGCAATTCAGCCTCCTCCCTGAACACGATCCTCTTGCAGTCACCAAACACCCCACAAGCGTGACTAAAGTCCGATCATTCTGAGTTGTGCCCGCGCCATGTCTTGACTCATCAAGCATGCATTCTGCGGCTCACACACCCGCACCGTAAACTCTAGTTCTCATACTTATGTTTTTCTCTCACTTTCATCACCTCTTCACTATGTACTAAATATTAGAATCATGAATAAAAATCAAAGCTCTAGAGTTAGCCTCTCCACCAAACCGGACTTATCATTTCATTTCAATACATGACCATCCTTGGTCTTCTTTTCAATTTCATTTCATTTCCTTCATTTCACTGCCGGGGGAGACTTAGCTACTCTTCGTTTCAATTTCCAATTCACAATTTCTAATTGAGCACTTTCAGCTCATAATTCATTTAGAGTCTCACAGACTTTCTTATCATGATCTTAGCCTTTCATGTTCATTTAATTCTCAATTCCCATTTATGATTCATTTTACATAAATCCACACAGTCATAAAAAGAGTTCATAGATTTCAATCATAAAGTTCACAACTTCCAACAGCAATAAATAAAATGAAATCTCATACATATCAAAGTCCACTCTGTACAGTCGACTTGGAAGGACACCAGTCGACTCATACAGTCAATACAGGTTCATCATAAATACTCGGGATAGTCGACTGCTGCACACGGTCAGTCGGCTGTCCCGCAACCTTTCATGTTCACAGTCATCCACGTGACAGTCGACTGTTCAGCCACCAGTCATCTGTCCTGGGATTTTTAACAGCACATTTCTAAGTTCAGCTCAGTCGACTGGCTACACGCACTAAGTCGACTGGACAGTTTCATAATTCAAAAACAGAAATTATCTTTTCAACCGTTCTCACATGCATTTTCATTACAGCATACATACATTCACATTCCATAAATACCACACTTCTTACTTGTTCAGTAACATTGTAGCATGGAATTTCAAATTACTAATATGTTCTTTTCTTTAAGGAAAACACTTTAAACATGCACTCACACTATTCATAACTTTCTTACGAAGATGAAGATGTAAATCTCAAGTCATTATACTAGGTCAACATAATGGAATATCTCATTTCATGGAATTTCCGAATATTCATACTTAAATCGATGCACCAGTCGGCTGAACATCTTGTCAGTCGACTGCACCGACAGTTCTTAGTTTTGTCAATCATCGCTAGTTCTTTTCATCCATTCACCTTCCCTCCATCATATGTGTCATAGGGAAAATATAAAATTAGTGATCACACGATTATGTCTATTTGCACATAAGTTTATTACCACATCATGAAAAATAATTGTCTCGTACCAGTCGACTGGTTCATGCGACAGTCGACTGTACCGACTCATTCGTTCTTGTTATCAATAGCATGCTCAGGCAATTCCTAATACATTAAATTTACTTTTCATAACATGGCAGCAATTATAACAATCATGGTATAATTCCTACATTAGAAGTCCTGAGAAACACCCACCTTATTTGACGAAGTAATCGAATCCAGCAAAGTTCCTCAATGCAATGCAGCACTCCTTGCTCCTTGCTCCTTGTTCCACACCGAAGCCTTCAGAATGCTACTCGGTCCCCCACAGAAAAGCACACACACACACAACTCTCACAAATACTTATCTTGAAATAATAATCTAGTGTAAAAGAAATAGAGAATGAGAGGGGGTATTTATACACAAATTAGGGTGAGATGGAGGGTTAGGATGCACTAGGGAGTTGGAAGATCAAGGGCTAGGATGGACTAGGAAGTTGTGAAAACTACCCACACCTCACATTAACCGCCCATGATCTCACACCCACTCACCACAATCCGGCCAAGCTTGTGCCTTGTGCACGTGTACACTGAGTGCACGTGTACACACAAACCACTCTATAAAATTTGTACATCAAATACCCGGTAAATAAAAAGAAAAGATGCTACACATACAAGTTGTAGAAATAATAATAGAGTTTAAATTCATGGGCTAAAATTAATTGGGCCAAAATAATTATTTTGTAGAAGAGATAAATAAATTAACACTTGGGCTTTTAGGGAAAAATCCTTTATAAAAACAATGCTCTTACTCATCATGTTGAAAATAATAGCCAAAATATTACACGTGCATACCACGTGCAACAAAATAAATAATCTTCATTCATTAGGAAAAATCGGGGTATTACACCATTAGACGAGGAGAGGGTATACCGACTTCTAGGGGGATCATAGCCTCGGACCCATAGGTGAGATTGAATGGACTCTCTCGTGTAGGGGTCCGTTTTGTAGTGCGGTAGTTCCACAGCACGTTAGGGAGCTGATCGACCCATAAGCCTTTAGAGCATTTATCCAACCTCTTCTTAATACCGGAGAGGATCTGTCTGTTAGCATTCTCCACTTGGCCATTCAACTGTGGATGGAAAACAAAGGAGAATCGGTGTTGGATGGCGAGGTCTTCACAGAGAGCTCGGAAGGCAGTCCCGGTGAACTGGGTTCCGTTGTCTGTTATGAGGACCCGAGGGACACCGAACCGGCAGATTACGTTCTTCCAAAAGAACTGAAGTACCTTGTTCTCGGGGATCATGGCCAAGGGCTCGACCTCTATCCACTTCGAGAAATAGTCGATTGCCACGACTAAGAATTTGAACTAGCCGGGAGCTGGTGGGAATGGCCCTAGTAAATCCATCCCCCACATTGCAAAAGGGATCGGACTTGATAGGGAAGTGAGGGGAGCTTGTGGGAGGCGTCGGATGTTGGAGTACTTCTGACATGAGCTGCATTGCCGAACGTGCTGTTCGGCGTCCTGTAGGAGAGTGGGCCAGAAATATCCATAATTCAACACTTTGCGAGCTAAGGATCTGGATCCTAAATGTGCCCCTCCGATACCTTCGTGAAGTTCTTGTAGGGCGTAGTCAACTTGTTCGGGAGAGAGGCATCTCAAATAAGGCCTACCGTCTACCTGTGTGAAGGAGCGCTTATATAGGATGTCTCCGATCAGTGTGTATTGCTCTGCTCGGGTTCTTACTCTTCGAGCTTCCTTATGATCTTCGGGGGAGGAGCCCGTCCCTTAAGAATTCGACGAGGGGTTTCATCCAATCATCTTGAAGCATGACAGGTAGCGACTCCATAGAGTCATAAGTTTCATCCTCTATACTTGGCTTCAGGAGGACCTCTATCAAGACGGTCTGCTCGAGACCTTGTAGTGCGGAAGAGGCTAGCTTGGAGAGGGCATCGGCCTGGGCATTTTCTTCTCGGGGGATTCGTTGGATGAGGGCTTCTTCAAATAGTGCCATGAGGCTCCTGACCTTGGCTAAGTGCTTAACCATCCGGTCATCACGCGCTTCATACTCGCCGAGGACCTGATTTACGACCAGCTGAGAGTTGATAAAGATCCGGAGGCATTGCACCCCTGCATTGTGAGCTATTCCAAGGTTGGCTATGAGTGCCTCATATTCTGCTTCGTTGTTAGAGGCCTTGAAGTTGATACGGAGGGAGTATTGGAGGACAAAGTCATCTGGGCCTGCCAGAATGACCCCGGCTCCGCTTCCCTCATTACGGGACGATCCATCCACATAAACCGACCAGACAGGTGGTCCCTTCGTTGCTTGGCTGAACTCAGGGATGGTACTTTCAACTATGAACTCTGCTAAGGCCTGAGCCTTGATCGCGGTCCGAGGCTGATACGTTATATCAGGCTAGCTCAGCTCGATAGACCACTTCATAAGGCAACCGAAGGTCTCTGGCTTGTGGAGCACTTGCTTCAGCGGTTGGTTGGTAAGAACAACCACCGAATGGGACTGAAAATACGGGCGAAGATTCCTTGCAGCCATCACTAGGGCATAAGCCATCTTTTCTATCCTCGGGTAGCAGAGCTCGGCATCCCGAAGTACCTTGCTCACATAGTAGATGGGCTTTTGAGTCTGGTCTTCTTTCCTTACTAAAACGGCACTGAGGGTCTGCTCGGAGGCTGCCAGGTAGAGGTAGAGGGGTTCACCAGGAATGGGTTTGCTGAGGAGAGGAGGGTTGACGAGGTAAGCCTTGAGCTGGTCGAACGACTCCTGTTGCTGCTGACCCCATTCAAAACCTTTAGCCCCCCTGAGGGCCTTGAAGAAGGAGAGGCATTTCTTCCCGGACTTCGAGAGAAAATGCCCTATGGTGGCTAGGTGGCCTGTTAGCCTCTGAACTTCCTTAACGTTCTTGGGAGGGGCCATGTCTAATATGGCCTTGATTTTCTTAGGGTTAGCTTCAATTCCTCGTTGGCTGACCATGAAGCCGAGGAACTTTCCTGACGAGACTCCGAACGCACACTTGTTCGGATTGAGTCTTATGTTGTGCTTTCTCAGAACATCGAACGCCTCATGTAGGTCGGTCACATGATCGGCTCCTCGGATGCTTTTTACAAGTATGTCGTCAACATACACCTCCATATTCCGGCCGATTTGAGCTTGGAAAACCTTGTTGACGAGGCATTGATATGTGGCGCCTGCATTCTTCAAACCGAAGGGTATAATCCTGTAGCAGTAAAGGCACTGGTCGGTCACGAATGAGGTCTTCGGGATATCTGGGGGGAACATCCGGATCTGATTGTAGCCTAAGAAGGCGTCCATGAAGCTGAGGAGTTCATGACCCGAAGTGGCGTCAATCAATGTGTCAATACTTCGAAAAGGAAAGGGGTCCTTGGGGCAAGCTTTGTTGAGATCGGTAAAATCGATACAAATCCTCCAAGTCCCATTGGACTTCTCCTCCATTACTACATTTGACAGCCATTCGGGATAGTTTACCTCTTGTATGAAACGGGCCTTCAAGAGCTTGTCCACCTCCTCTTTTATAACTAGCTGTCGCTCGGGGGCGAACTTGCGCCTCTTCTGTTGGACCGGTTTGGACCTCGGAGCAACGCTGAGGTGGTGGACCAAGAGCTCTTCGGAAATTACGGGCATGTCTGCAGCTGACCAAGCAAAGAGGTCTCGGTTCCTTCGGATGCACTGGACTATGTCTGAGCATAGAGCGGATGGGAGGGTCTTGCTAACAAAGAACTTTCGGGTTGGATCCTGCTCAGAGAATAGCACTTCCTTCAATTCATCCACTGGCTCGGACGTTGGTCGGGCAGCATCTTGGGGGATTTCCAAAGTTTCTAGGGAGAGGATTGGACCGAGGGTAGAGGTCATGTAGCACTTGCGGGCCGTTTCCTGATTGCCTTTTACCTCCCCTACTCCTTCCCGGGTGGGGAACTTCATCTTGAGGTGATAGGCAGAAGGGACGGCTTCAAGGGCAGCTAGTCCGGGCCAACCCAGAATGACATTGTAAGCTGCAGGAACATCTACGACCATGAAGTCCATCGACTCCGTTCGGGTAGTAGGAGTTTTGCCAGCGGTTACATCGAGGGTTATTACCCCTTCAATAGTCACTGGCACTCCCGTGAACCCATGGAGTGTGTAGCCGGCGGACTTAAGTCTGTCTCTGGATAGCTTGAGGCATTTGAAAGCGGTGAGGAAGAGGATGTTAACGGAGCTGCCATTGTCCACTAGGATCCTCTCCACTTTGATGTTTTCCATGTGGAGGCTGATGACGAGTGCGTCACAATGGGGGGTGCGGACACCTTCAAGATCTTCGTCTGAGAATGTGACGGGCACTCCGAAGTCCTTAGGAGGAGGGGTGGTGCGAACCGAATTGACTTCCCTAAAGAACGCCTTTCGAGAGGAGTTTGAGGAGCCCCCCATTGGGCCCCTATGAATGAGGTGTAGGACATGCTCCTCTTCGAAGTTGGGCATTTCATTGCGTTCAGGACGCTTGTTAGCCCCCTGAGGCGGGGGAGGAAAGTCGGCTCGGTCCTTTCTCACGAACCTGGTCAACTGCCCCCTCTGGATGAGGGCTTCTATCTCATTCTTCAAGGCCCGACAATCATTGGTGTCGTGGCCATGGTCCCGGTGATAACAGCACCACTTCTTTTTGTCCCTCTTCTTGGCGGGGGTGTTCATCCTCGGAGCAGGAGGTATGACCCCCTCCTTCTCAACTTCCATTAGAATGGTGGAGACATTGGTGGTGAGAGGAGTAAATTTTTCAAATCTGGGGGGAGGTCGGTGCTGACCGCCATTATCCTTCTGGAGCTTCTTGGCCCCTTCCTCTTCTGTTCCCTTTCTCTTAGACCCGGAGGAAGACCCCTCCAAGTTTAGGCGGTGCTTAGCTTCTTCGGCCCGAATATACTTTTCGCTCCGGAAGAGGAGGTCAGAGAAGTTCTGTGGGGGCTTCTTGGCGAGGGAGGAGCGGAGGCTGGAGTTGAGGACGTTGGATTGAAATGCTACCGCAGCGACTGACTGGTCGAGGGATGCTATGGACCGAGCTTCAGCTGTGAACCTTTTCACATAGTCTCTCAGCTTCCCACCCTTCTTCTGTTGGAGGTAGAGTAGCGAAATGCTGGTCTTCTCAGTTCTGCGGCTACTCACAAAGTTGGTGATGAAGAGCGTCTCAAATTGCTCGAAGGAGAATGTTGAGGAAGGGGCAAGGCGGGAGTACCATTCTCGAGTTGGTCCCTTGAGAGTTGCGGGGAAGGTTTTGCAGAGCAGTACATCAGAAGCTTGATGGATGAGCATGAGGGTCTTGAAGCTTTCGATGTGATCGATGGGGTCAGTCTCCCTGGAATAGGTCTCAAATTGAGGAGGCTTAAAGCCGATTGGTACGGGTGCATCCATTATGGTTCGGGAAAAAGGAGGTCGACTAGGACGAAGGGTCCTTCCTCTATGCTCTTCTTCTCGGTCTAACTGACCCAAGCGCCTCTCCATTTTGTGGAGACGGCGGTAGACTGCGTCATCCCTTTGACGGTAATTAGCCGAGCCTCTAGACTCGTCTTCGTACGATGGAGAACGGGGGCTACGACGACGGTAGCTCCTGGAGCGGCGAGGACTTGGCATGTGCCGGGGGTTGGTTGGAGCTGCTGGAGGAGTTAGGGACCGTCGGTGAGGACTTTGAACCGGAGGAGGAGAGGGAATCCTTGGAGCATTGGTGTTGGGATGGAGATTGAGAGCTTGTAGGACAGTTGCTTAGAACTGCTGGAACTTGGCACGAGTGATGGGTGCCTCATCGTTCCTAGGATGTTGCCGACCGGCAGGGAAATGGGGTCTTCTCCTATGATGCTCGGGGGATTCTCTCCGTCCCCTTCGGATAGAGGACCTTCTGTAGTCTCGGCGGTGAGGAGATCGCTCATCCGGATGTTGCTAGTAGGGGGGCTCCTTCTCGGGCCCGCTTTTCGTCCAGATGGCGGCGAAGATCCTCATCCTTCTGCCGATTGAGGACGGTGTTGCGAAGGTCGGAAGCTCGGGGATTGTAGGAGGCCATAGAGTCCGAAGAGGCATTGTGGACGGAGACATGGTCCAGATAGAGAGGCTGTTTCTGTGGGTTGGGACCCTTAGGAGGTTGTTGATTCTTAGGAGGAGGCAGGTCCTGTTGGAGTGGGTCCTCTGCTTGAGGAGGAAGTTGCCCCTGCTGTTGAGCGGGTTGAGGGGGGACTTCCTGTTGCTGATCGGGGTTGGGTCCTCGGTTGGACCCTCTGGATCTGGCTTTCCTAGGAGGCATGGCTAGAGAAGATCTGACCAACGGGAAGAGGGGAGGATGCTATTCGTTCTTTCCTACAGACGGTGCCAATCTGTTACCGCTAAATCTGGTGTGGGGGCAAACAGATAGTATTTGTGGATTCTTGAAAAACTTTGAATAGCAAACCTGTTACCTGTCCGCCGGAGTTTGACCGTTGCTCCTACTGTTCACCTGCAAAATGTGCGAGACACCGGGGTTGTTCCCGGCGACGCACCCTCCGACGCTCAAGTCAGTAACCAGAAGTGATTATGAAAGAGCGTAAAACTGGCAAAAGGTTGATTACCTCTTAATGGAGATGGATGGGGGGTATTTATAGGCGCCGCTGGGATCAGATTAGGAATGTAATCCCTGTGGTTAGATAAGGAATGCAATCCCTAATCCCCAGTGAAAGGATAGATATGAATCAGGGCCGTTGATTAGAATTAATCAGAAACCCTAATTCTATCCTTTCTGGACCGGGTTTGCTGCGGGTTGAAACCCGCACCCAGTTGTGGTGGATCCGTTTGCGGGTTAGTGGGTCTCCGAGGAGGAGAACCAGTACCCGCTTCAGACCTACTGGTAGGTGAAATTATCGTTTTACCCCCTGATCTTCAAGATTCGTGCCCGATTTGGACGGTTCCGATTTAACCCCATTTTTAGCCATATCAGTATTTTAAACCATATTAAGGTCAGTATCTTAACTTCATTATTAAACATATTTTTAGAGAAATCCGTCTTCTTTCTAAACTCTCTTGTAGTACCCCGTATCTTTAAATATTATTTTTAAATGTTTATAATGAATTAAAATGATTTTTGGAGATTTAATAAATATTTTCCTAGAAATTTATCTTTTACACGTGCGAAACACGTGGAAATATTTTCTTGAGAAGTTCAAAAGCTAAAATTTCTTCATGGAAAATCATTATTTATTATTTGGGATTTATTTGTAATTTTTCCAGATTTTTCTGATATTTATTGGATCTATTTGCAAACTTTATGAAAAAGAATGATCTTTTTGCAAAATTGTCATTTTGAGGGGTGAAAGTGCAAAACTATTTTTCAGGACTTTTCAACAGTGCCGGATGGAGTTAAGGAGTCTATTTTGCTTTTAAATCTCAATTTAATTGATTTTATCAAGTTCCAAGTATAGCAATCTATTTATGTAAAGTTGTATTTTCAAGGGGTTATTTTGCAAAAGTGTCTAGAAACCCTAAAACTTCTTTCGCTGCACAACATTGAGTTTTCTTATTTTTGGAGGGTTTGGGAGAATATTTTGGATCTCGCGAAGGAAAGACTTCTTATCAAGGGATTTCTTCATTTAATGTGAGTGACATATTTTGTTTTGTGTTGTTTTTTGGATGTTGTATGTGAGTGATATAATTGTTTTGTTTGTTCTTTGAATGTTGTATGTGAGTAATTGATTGGTTGATTGTTTATTTATGTGAGTGGTAAAATTGGTTGTTTGATCTATGAATGTTTAATGGATCTTGGATATTGAACTTTATTGCTAGAAAGCATGATTAGGGTTTGAGTATGACTATGAAAATAATGGATTGGATGGATGAACGATTTGATCTTGAGAAACCCTAGTGGTATGTGATTACAAATTTGATTATGGTTATGAGTTGTGGTAGAAATTCAGTTTTTGAGAAATTTGAATGGAAGAGTTATGAATCAAGAGATCATGTTATGAAAAATTGAAATTTGAGAAATTAGTTGAGTTGAGGAGATATACCCAAATTGGAGATTCTTTGAGATTTTGATATTTGTATGGTTTGGATCTGCATACGAACTATTTCAGTGAACAATGAATTTTGTAAGCTCTAATTATTTTATATGCACAATCCATGTATTAATTGAAAGAATCAACAAAATCTCTATTTTCATGAATTTAAGCAATTTGATTTAGTTTTATGGACTATTATATGTCCTACCAGTTGTATTTGGTTATATAAGAAATAAGTTTTTTATCAAAATCGTTTTCATAAAGTAAAACTATGTATCAGTTGAATTGTGCACAACCAAAATACTGCAGACTGAAGGCCGACAGTCGACTGTCGTGAATTTTCAGTCGACTGATACGAACCGGCTGCTATGTTCTTTAGTTTTCTCAAAATTTCCTTCTGGACAGTCGATCCATACCTTTTACAGTCGACTGGTACACTTAGAATTATATTTTTAAAGTCATTGTAAATTTCTCTCTGGACAGTCGACCTATTCCCTTTTTCAGTCGACTGTTATACTTAGAATAATTTTTTAAAGATTATTGGATTTTCTCTCTGGATAGTCGACCTATGACTTTTACAAGTCAACTTATAAGACTTAGTTTATTTTTTTAAGACCATGAAATTCTCCTTCTGGACAGTCGACTTACTCTTGTTATTAGTCGACTGATACTGATGTATTCTTATAATTTTGAATGATCTTTCAAACGATCTATTCTTTAAATGTTTTGATCTATAACATATTAGTCTATACTTAATCTTCTATTGCGCATATGTTTCAAGATGTTAAGTTGAGCAATTTATGTTGGAAGGTTGGTTGGATATTTGAGTTTGAGTCTTTAGAGGGTGTGTGTGACCATAGTATACCGGCGGATGAGTTATTTATGTTTGGGCCTGTTGAGGCATTTTAGTTGTTCAGATGTTTGAGTTAAGTCCAGTAGGGTACACCAACTCTAGGAGATTCGTTAAGTAATTAAATAACCTAAATGATAAGGACAGGCACTGGTGGTGATATGATGAACAAGAACATGGGTTATGGACCTCAGTATGGCTTGCGGTGTGAGATAATCCCCGGAATTATCCACGTGTGAGTGAAATAGTCTCCGAAATTACCTGTGGTGTGGGATTGATCTCCAGAATTATCGGAATCGAGGCGACGCACATGTGGTATTCGTGTGATGAGGTGTCATTGCTTGCGGTGTGGGGTATTCTCGAAGATTCCCAGGTGTGAGTGAAATAATCTCCGGAATTATCTGTGGATAGAGTTTGACCTCCGAAATTATCGGGGCATGGGCTAATACTCACAGTTTATCTTTATCTCGTAGTAGTCATCGTGTTAGGATTAGTTGCATATCGGGGATTGAACCCTATAATGTGGAGATGTTAAGGGCTTGCACCAGACCTATGTAGAGTGGGATGCATAGACTCCGACAAGTACGCATTAGAGAGTCAGCATATAAACTTGATGTTTTCTTGATTTGGTTTCACGCATGTGTTTTTCCTGTTTTCTACACTTGACACTTAGTTTAGCTTCACTTGAGGTTTACATGTTTCCTTGCTATGTCATATTTTATGTATTATTATTGTCACATATTGTTTATGAATCCATGCTTTACTTATATTGTTTGTTTTATGTCACTCACACCTTTATGGCTGACCCCTTTAGTTTTGGGGGTTAGGGATCATCTTTAGCCTCATATTTTACAGGTGATTTCTTAAGGCTCGGATTTGGATGCTTGAGTTCGAGTGATTTAGTGATATATGTAAAATGAAAAGTGTTGTAAAGAAAAGAGAATTATGATTTGAGATGTATTGTATTCCGCTGTGCTATGTAATTGATTATTGTAATGAAAGTTGGAAAATTTTATTGGTGTTAAATTGGGTTTAATATTACATTGAAGTTGATGCTGGGTATTGTGCCACGTATTTTCTAAGATATCATATTAGAAATTCGGGGCGCTACAGAGGTTGGTATCAGAGCATGCTTCAATAGTAATACTAAACATGGTATAAAAATAACCTAGGTGTGGACATTAGAGAGTGAGTATCACATAGAACTGAAACATGATGTTTTACCTTTGGGGTACAGTTGAGGTTCTGCCAAAGGGTGTTGATTTGAGAATGAATTGTGTGTGTGGTGCTCTAACTTTTTCCTCGTTTTGCAGTATTCAGTATGGTTGCACCCAGACCCGGGAATGGTGGTAACAATGGTGATGGATCTGGAAGTTTTCAATGAACTAGAATTGATCTCGAGGCCGAATTCGCCAGGGTGTATCAGACTTTGGAGGCACTGATGGCATCTAATTTGGCTCAGAATCAGAACCAGCATCAGAATCATGGAACTAGACCAAGATTGGTTAATGCCGATCCCATCAAGCAGATCAAGTCCTTCAAGAGGATGAGGCCGCCAGTTTTTTAGGGGCAATCTGATCCAAACGAAGCTGATGATTGGATTAGACGGATGGAGACAATCTTCGAGGTCTCGGAAACTCCGGCGGTCAATATGGTGAAGTTGGCCACGATGCAATTGGAGAAGGACGCTGGTGTTTGGTGGCAAACGGTGAAGAGGACATTGGGGGACCAGCAGATGACTTGGGAAGCTTTTCTGGAGGAATTCAGGGATCGCTTCTTTTCCCTAGATATTCAGGAGAAGAAGGCAATAGAATTCTTGAATCTTCAGCAGGACAGCATGACCGTGCGAGAGTATGAGACCAAGTTTGCTCAGCTATCGAGGTATGCACCAGAGTTGATAGTTGACGAGACAAAGAAGGCCAAGAAGTTTGAGTAGGGCTTGAGGCCAAACTTGAGGTCGAGGATGATCCCGTTGGGCATAAGAAGGTTCGACAAGCTGGTCAGGAGAACAACTATGACCGAGGAAGACATGGACCAGTTCCAGAAGAGGCAAGAGACCTGGAACAGGAAGAAGAGGCCAGCATCAGGTCGGAGTGGGAAGGGATTCCCAGCGAAGGAAGTCAAGTTCAGTGATCCAGTGCAGAAGGCACCTACAACTCAGGAAGTGACTTGTTATTACTGCAAGGAGGCAGGTCATTACAGGTCAGCGTGTCCTAAGTTGGCAAAGCAGACTTGTTTCCAATGTGGGCAGGCAGGACATTCTAAGTCTCATTGTCCACAGTTAAGGAAGGATGGTCAGGGTGGAAGCAAATTCCAGAAGCAAGGGCGAGTGTTTGCATTAATCGAGGAGGACGCGGGTAACTCGGAAGATGTAATTCAGGGTATGCAAGAGTTTTGATTTTATTTTTAATCAATGTAATAAGTAAAACCTTTATTTGAGAATAATTGGAGATTGAATATCACTCTTCATGTAACAGGAATTGTTTTAATTAATGGAATTAAGGCAAAGGTTTTATTTGATATTGGTTCTTCGCATACTTTTGTGTTGCCAAGTTTTGCAAAGATCTTAGGTGCGGAGCCTAAGTTGTTTCCAGGCAAGGTTTTGTCGGTGGCAATGCCGTCAGGTGAAGAATTGATTGCTGATCGATATTATGAGAGCTGTGATATCGAAATTGGCGGAAGATTATTCGGCATTGATCTGATCGAGCTGCAAGTCTTAAGAGTGGATGTGATCGTGGACATTGATTGGATGGTAATATATGATGCCACAATTGAATGTAAGCAGAAAGAGGTGTTAGTGAAAGCACCAGGTGGTCCCACAGTGACTTTCCAAGGGAAGAAGAAGATTCTGAAGATGACTGCAATGATATCCAAGATGGCGATTCCAGATGAAGTCAAAGGCATTCCGGTTGTCAGAGATTTTCCTAAGGTGTTCTTGGAAGATTTTCCAGGATTACCGCCGCAAAGAGATGTGGAGTTTTGCATTAATGTTCAGCCGGAGAGTACTCCGATTTTTAAGGCTCCGTACAGGATGGCACCTGTAGAGCAAGACGAAGTGAAGAAGCAGATTGAGGAGCTGTTGAGCAAGGGGCTTATTAGGCTGAGTTCCTCACCGTGGGGTGCGCCAGTACTGTTGGTCAAGAAGAAAGATGGGTCAATGAGGATGTGCATTGACTACAGGAAGTTGAATAGGGTGACTATTCAGAACAAGTATCCACTGCCGCAGATTGATGATTTGTTCGACAGGCTTCGAGGAGCAGCTGTGTTTTCGAAGATTGATTTGAGATCAGGGTATCATCAGGTTCGAGTCAAGGAGCGTCTTTGGCTCAGTTGAGGCTGCAGTCTTCCTTAAGGGAGAGGATTGTGGAAGGTCAGAGGTCAGATTCAGAGATTCAGAAGATACTGCAACAGGTTTCAGAAGGCAAGCTATTAGAGTTTCGTGTCCAAGATGGAGTTCTTTGGATAGGAGAGAGGTTGTGTGTTCCCGATAATGCAGATTTGAGAGAGAGTATCTTGTAGGAAGCACACAGTACCTTGTTGTCAGTGCATCCTGGAGGCACAAAGATGTACAGGGACATCAAACAACACTTTTGGTGGTCTGGTATGAAGAGGGATGTAGCAGATTTCGTGGCAAGGTGTCTGACTTGTCAGCAGATCAAAGCAGAAAATCAGAGACCTGGAGGTTTGTTACAGCCGTTGCCCATTCCGGAGTGGAAGTGGGAGAATATCAATATGGATTTAATTACAGGTTTGCCGAGGAGTTCGAAGGGCAATGACTCGATTTGGGTTATCGTAGACCGTTTGACTAAGTCGGCTCACTTTCTAGCCATGAAGATTACTTGGTCGTTGGAGAAATTGGCTGAGTTGTACATTGGTGAGATTGTGATACTTCATGGAGTTCCAGTGTCGATTGTTTCCGACAGAGATACAAGGTTCACTTCAAGGTTTTGGAAGAGCCTACAAGCAGCTTTAGGCACCAGAACTGATTTCAGTACCGCTTTTCATCCACAGACCGATGGTCAGACGGAGAGGGTGAATCGAGTGCTGGAAGATATGCTGAGGGCTTGTGTTATGGATTTCGGTGGCAGCTGGGAGAGATACTTGGCATTGGCTGAGTTTGCTTATAATAATAGTTACCATGCGAGTATCGGGATGGCGCCGTATGAGGCTTTGTACGGGCAGAGGTGCAGGACACCAGTTTGTTGGTACGAGGTTGGCGAGAGTTAGATGTTTGGACATGAGATCGTGCAACAGACGACGGAACAGATTGAGCTGATTCGTAAGAGGTTGGTCGAGGCTCAGAGTCGGCAGAAGAGTTATGCTGATACTCGACGAATGGACTTGGAATTTGAGGTTGGGGATGCAGTTTTCCTCAAGGTGTCTCCGACCAAAGGAGTGATCAGGTTTGGTAAGGGAGGCAAATTGGCACTAAGGTATATTGGGCCATACAGGATCGTGGAACGGATTGGTAAGACAGCATATAGATTGAAGCTTCCAGAGGAGTTGGCACAAGTGCATGATGTATTTCATGTGTCATTGTTGAGAAAGTATGTGCCAGATCAGAATCATCAGTTGGTAGAGATTCCTGAAGGATTATAGGTGAACTTGAGTTACAAGGAACAACCTGTTGAGATCGTTGACCGTAGGGAGAAAATTCTTAGGAGCAAAGTGATACCTATGGTCAAGGTGCTGTGGAGGAATCAGCAGTTCGAAGAGGCTACTTGGGAGCAAGAGGATCGCATGCAGAAGGATTTCCCTGAGCTTTTTGTATGAATGTATTTTCTTTTATGTGATTATAATTCTTTTGGATGATTGTACCTTTGAGTTGAGTTGTATTCCTTCTATTTTGATATTGTTCTCATATGCAATTGTTTGAACTATGTTTCCATTTATGAGATAATGCATCCTTTGTTGATATGTTGTTTGGACTCATTAGCAATAGTTCTGAGGACAGAACTCTTCTAAGGAGGGAGTGATGTAGTACCTCGTATCTTTAAATATTATTTTTAAATGTTTATAATGAATTTTGCCGGGAACCTATTTCTGTTATTCTCATTCTCTAGTCAGATTCGTCGACTATAAGGCAAGTAACTTGTATTATTTTGTTGTATATACAAGTACCAAATACCGCCTGTAGTGCCACTTTCGTTTCTAGATTTTTTATGGTGAAGAAAAAAGCCCTTGTTAGATCTTGACCCTATTTGTTGATCCATCCGTTGTTTCGATCCGTCATCATATTTGTTACACACACGACATGAAATAAATTTATACCTAATTAGATTCTTGATGCATGTATGTATGTTGTTCGTGATTCATGATATGTTGTACACTCGTTACATGCTTGATGTATTTGTTGTTGTATCTTGTGGTAGACTTGTTAAACACCCATACCATGTTGTTTGGACATCTATTATACCATGTTTTGTATTTTGTTATAATTTGGATTTGTCGCATATGAACTATTTGATTTAATGCATAAGAAGAGATTTTTTGTTTTGCTGCTGCCCTATTTTGTTTCAGTATTTTAGACCCTATTAAGGTTAGTAAATCAAATTAATTTGTGAATATAATTCGTAGACACTGTTTTCTATTTTTCAGAATTTTCGACAGATCTTAGTTTCGATTTGTGAGGTATGAGTTATTGCTGTTTTGCTACAAATGTGTTGAGAATTCCAGATTTCGTTTTATGCGATTTCTGTATAGTTATTCATTTTTAAACTGATTGTAAAGGTAAGGTTTGGATCTAATATTTTTCTGGGTATAACTAGACATGACTGGGATTAACCCCAATTTTTCTAGATTTATTGATGACATTTAGAAACTATTCTATGCTCATAGACCGGACGGATATTAACTCATAGAAATTACTATTTTATTATTATTTTATTATTATTTTATTTTAATTCCAAAATCAGATTATTTTGGTGATTTTTTTGCCGGGTTGCCCACAAACAGTGTCTATGCGCATCTATCGGTCGGTGCGCATCCGAAGCGCATCAAATTGATAGCCCGACCCTCCAAATTAATAATAAAATTTATTTTACTATTGTTTTCTAAATTAAACTATTTTATGGAAATTTTATGAGGATTTTTAGTATACACATACATGTACACATACATACAATTGTATGGTACTTAGTACATCATACAAGTATGTAGTATATACTTTTGGTCAATATACTTACCCTTGTCATGGCAACTTAATTAGAAGATTAAGGTTTGATTAGAGGGTTAGGGTTGATTAAGAGGTTTAAAAGAAGGATTGTATGCATGAGAAGAGCTAAAAACCCTTCTAGAAGACTTATCCCTCCACCTCACCACCCTACACCATACCCCTCCCCCCTAGGAGCATGGCCGGCCACCCCCCTTGGGGTTATTTTGTGCCAATGTGGTGCACTTACCACCTTCTACTCTCTCCTATAAACACCCCCTCATTCTCCTCCTTCTCTCATTTTAGAAAACAAAAGAAAGAAAGAAAGAAAGAAAGAAAGAAAGAAAGGAAAAGAAAGAGAGAACCAAAGAATTAACTTGAGAGTTTTGTTTTGTAGGTTGATAGAAGTTTTCTAAAAAGCTAGGGGAAGGAGAAGGATTAGCAAGCAAGTCCTTCCAATAGATACTAAGGTGGGGGTTTCTTCATGCTTCTTTGATTGTTTGTTTGTTTGTTGTTTGTTTGTTTGTTTGTTGTTTGACTTCTTTTTCTACCTTCTTGTTTTGTTTTGTTTTTTTTGGGTTGTTCTTATGAATGAGTGTGTTGTGTGTTGTGGTAAATAAAAGAAAGAAAGAAGGTAGTAGTAGTAACTACAAAAGAACATATAAAGATCACATCTTTATTATTGTAATTGTTGTTCTATGTATGATTGTGGACTAAAAAGACATATTGCATATGACTTGAACATACAACCGATTGAAGGTTGTAGGACTTGTAGGAATTGGCATATGAACATTTTACAACCATTGTGGGTTGTAGGACTTTGATTAAACATTGGACTAATAATAATAAGTGTATAAAAAGATCTTTTTGTTAACCACTAGTTGTAGAAAATTAAAAAGATCTTTCTTTTTTTACTAAACACTAGTTGTAGATTAAAAAGATCTTTTCTTTTTATTGATCACTAGTTGTAGCTATTAAAAAGATCTTTCTTTTAATCACTAGTTGTAGAAATAATAAAAATGATCTTTTCTTTTAATCACTAGTTGTAGAAATAATAAAAATGATCTTTTCTTTTAATCACTAGTTGAAGAAATAATAAAAAGAGATCCTTTCTTTCATATTTACTAGTTGTAGAGTAAAATAAAATAAAAATGATCTTTTCTTTATCACTGGTAATAATAAAGACTAGTAAGCAACTAAGTAGTAGTGTGCTAAAATATAAAGTAGTAGTATGTGATTAAATGAGGTAGTAGTAGCATGTTGATTAAATAAAGTAGTAATAGTATGTTGATTAATAAAGTAGTAGTAGTATGGTTGGTTAAATAAAGTAGTAGTATGTAGTAAGTAATTATAGATGTTTTATGTCCATAAAGTGGTAGTAGTAGTAAGTTGTATGTTGTGATTTTGATGAGAATAAAGTAGTAGTAGTAGTAGATAATTGTGTGTTATGCTTTGAATAAAATAGGAGTAGTAGTAGTAGTAAAATGTTGTAGCATCACTTCTAAAAATATTTAGAAGCAATATTCATGCTTCAAATGTTGTAGGATCACTTCTAAAAATATTTAGAAGCAATATTCATGTTTAGTTAGTTGTAGGATTACTTTTAAAAATTATCCTACCATGTTTTCATGCTTAGTTAGATGTAGGATTTCTTCTATAAATATCCTATCATATTTAGAATATTGTAGGATTGTTTCTAAAAATATCCTACCATGCCTTATGTTTAGAATGTTGTAGGATTGTTTCTAAAAATATCCTACTACGCTTTATGTTTAGAATGTTGTAGGATTGTTTCTAAAAATATCCTATCATGCTTTATGTTTAGAATATTGTAGGATTGTTTCTAAAAATATCCTACTATGCTTTATGTTTAGAATGTTGTAGGATTGTTTCTAAAAATATCCTACTACGCTTTATGTTTAGAATGTTATAGGATTGTTTCTAAAAATATCCTATCATGCTTTATATTTAGAATGTTGTAGGATTAATTCTAAAATTCGTACCATGCTTAGATTAATCTATTTATGCTTAATATGTTGTAGGATTCAATCTAAAAGTTTCCTACCATGTTTAGATCAACTCATTTATGTTTAGAATGTTGTAGGATTCAATCTAAGAGTTTCCTACCATGTTTGGATTAATTTTATTATGCTTAGGATGTTGTAGGATCTATGATAAAATTACATACCATGTTAGCTTAATTGTAGGTAAGTGATATACCATGCTAGTTTTATCTATGCCATGCTAGCTTAATTACAAGTAAGTTGCTTACCATGCTAGTTTGATTGTAGGTATGTGATATACCATGTTAGCTTAATTGTAGGTAAGTGATATACCATGCTAGTTTAATTGTAGGTATGTGATATACCATGTTAGTTTAATTATAGATATGCCATGCTAGTTTAACTACAAGTAAGTTGTATGCCATGCCAACTTAATTGTAAGTAAGTTGTATGTCATGCTAGTTTAGATTGTGAGTAAGTTGTATACTACGCTAGGTTATATGAATACTCATGTTTACATGGTACCCATGCTTAGATAAGTGTTGTTCATGCTATGTTAGTGGATGAGCATGATTCATGCTAAGTAAGTAGGTATCGTGCTAATTATTGATCATGTTAAGTTAATGACATCCATACTATGATATTCATGCTTAGAGTAAAGGAACTACCCATGGTTAGTTGTAGTGATTTTATGCTGTGTTCTATACCATGCTAAAGTTCAAATACTTGCTTAGAATGTTGTAGGAGTAGTGTTAGAACTACCTACTATGCCTTGGAATGTTGTATATTTATATTAGTTATCTATCCATGCTTGGGTTGTGGTGATTAGTCAGGATAAGTAGTAGGCTTTCATGCTCATTTGTAACCTACGCTTGACTATAGTGGACTTCATGTCTAGGTCGTAGTGATCTTTATGCTTAAGCTCGATATGAGCACAAGCATTAATCATATTCATACTTAGGAGTATCATGGTGAGTGGTTGTGTTATATGATTAGATTGTCGTAGGAAGATGCTTGCAATTGTATGCCATGCTTAAGGCGCTATAGGTTGAAGTAATGAGGATTGGGAAGACCTCTAGTGATATTTAGTTTGATAAAGGCCGTTATGTCGCCTTCGGATTCTTCCATAGTAGAATACCGACCATAGAATATTAATAGACTCTTCTGTTGCTTCTAATAATAGGAGATCAAGTTTGCTAGTAGCACGTTTAGTTGCTTGTAAGATTGATTACCTGTATGGTTGTTTGCACGTGGTTGCGCTCGTACGTGGCTCGACTAGCCCGTATGTAGTTGTGGGTCTCATACGTAGCTTAGTTGGCTCGTATGAAGGTTGTTGTCTCGTACGCGGCTCGACTGGCCCGTGCGTAGCGATTGGTCTCATACGCGGCTTATTTGGCTGGTATGTACGTGGTTATCTCCTACGAGGCCCGCCTGGCTCGTAGGTAGTTATTGTTCCGTACGTAGTTTAATTGGCTCGTATGTGGTTGTTACTCGTATATAGCTAGTTAGCTAGTACATAGTTCGTTGTGCTCGTTTAGGGTGAGATTACCACCCTAAGGGCTATCGACCATCAAGACATGTGTTTTCTTACCCTAAGGAACTGTGGAGGAGTCACTCCTGGTGTACCGTCGAATCTTAACCAGGGTAGGTTAATCGAGGACCGGAGTATAGATAGAATCCAAGTCTAGGGTAGCGGCATGCGTGTATATTCGCACGGCCAAAGTCTTGGATCGATGAGCCACGAACCGGATCCTGAGGGATTCTGGTAAATCTAGGTTGAGCAGCCTAGTAGAGGTGTCTTGCGAAGCCTAATTTAAGGCCTAACATGTTGTGTTTATAATATTGTCATCCCTAGGATTGTTCGAGTCAGGGACGTCATTAGGGTAGTGACTTACAAGGATCATTTTAACCCTTTGCCGGGAGAGAGGAGTCAGTTGTAGGGGGCCCCTTACACTAACTCGTCCCTTGAGGCAGATCATAGGTGGTGTATTGGGTTGTACCTTCCCATCAAAGGGATACGTACAGTGCCGTCTCACAAGTTGAGGACACGGGTTGTGTATCTCGCGCTGTTAATTCCTGAGGTGCTGTGGCTGGGGGTGCCACAAGATGCATTGTGCAGTCCTGCGCTTGCGATACCCCAGAGGGTGCCACAGGGTAGGCTTCATGCTACCCTGCGCTTGCGAAACCCTATAGTTGATTTCGGAATGACACCCGATACGTTGGGTTCGTCTATTTGGAGAGAGGTCCGGTTGGCCGGGTCGCAGTGGCGAACATAGACACCACTGGCGAAATGCAATAGTGGGGCTTGACCACATCTGCAACCTCATTAGCCACGTGTAGGTGTCAGGAACAGGTTGAGTACAATTAGAAGTTCATAACGCGGGTTCAATCCCTATATATGGAGAAACGGCTTGAGATGGGGTCGCATGTAGTATGGGCTGCATGTTGCTTCGGAGACTTGCTGACATTAGAATAGGAAGCATCCTAGTTCTATTTAAATATCGCATTAGAGTCTAGTCTTAGCACTCACGAACACTTAAACTACACCAACACCATTGCTATATTTTGTATATTGTTTGGGAGATTCGCTGCTATATGATCAGCCTTTAAGCGTCAGTGAATACTGACGTCCCCATTTCCATAGGTACTGGATCGCCGAAGTACAAAGGCGAAATTCAGGAGGACTCAAGGCAAGGAAAGCAAGGAGTCAGTGTTATGTTTAGTTCTGCTGCTGTATATGTATTGATTATGTATTAGTCGAGAAGTACTCTGATGTAAAATGTTGAAGGTTGTAATACTTAGAAATGTAAAGGTAATATTGTAACTCTATTGTAAGACATTACAGTTGTACAATGTTCAGACTTGTAACACATTGTGTATTGAATAAAAAGTTTTAAATTCTCCTGTTTTTCTGTGTATTGTGACTAATTGAAGAAAAGGTCTTGGCTCATGTCACGGTTTCCCAGTGTTGAAAATCGGGGCGCTACATCGACGTTCAACTCTCGACACTCGATACTCGGCATGAACTTCGAGCTAGGCACTAGCTTCTAACAAGTCTTCGACACTCAACGCTCGATGCTCGAGACTCGGGGCTCGGCTTCACACTGCTCAACCTCTACCCCATTCTACCCCCATGAAGGGATCTTTCGCTATATTTTGGAGCACACTGACAGCAGACCTTCTCACAAGATTAAGCTACTCCTCGATGGCTGGTATATACAATTCTCCAGAAGTGGGGGGCCTATGATGTGGGTAAATAATATAGCGTGATCAGAGTTGTCAGATCCCCTCAAAATTCACTCATCGCTGATCATCAAGCCAGAGAATCTAGTGGGCCTTTTGCTTGTTTAGGCCCACAGAGAAATTGGTCAACCCGACCCATTAGGGTTAGGGCTCCAATCTGTTTGCCAATAAATACTAGATCCCCTCCCCCTTTCTGTAGGTAATGCCTCTTTCTCCACTTGAACCTTATCTTTCTTTTCTTGCAGTAACTTACTAGATCGTCAGAGGGTCTGTCGCCAGGATCTCTCCCGGTGTTTCTAGGTCTCTTGCAGGTGTTCCAGTTGGCCATCCTTCGGCTGCACCACCTCTCCAGCTCCCTAAGAGGACCTCACCCAGATCCAGATCTGCGGCTGAGATGTGTCTCTTCCACTAAAAACAACAAGAACTCACACCTATTACTCCCACCGCTAAAACAAGAAACATCACACATGAATAAAGGAGCCTCATTCTTATCTAATAAGAACAAGAAGTATTTCTCGATCAATCTCCTTGCCCCTCATTCTTTGAGAATCAGAAAGTTCATTTTTTTAGATTAAATTTTTTCTTTTGGAATATGGATTCTTCTATTTTCTACTTATTTTTTTTTTGTTTTCTTCTTTATTTTTTATTTTTAATTTCATTTCGTGTCGTGGAACTTTATATGGACAATTCATATTGTTTATTAAATTTATAATGTCCTAAAACGTGTATATACAAAAAAAAAGCAAGTCGTTTAAATGCTTTTTCTCATGCATCACATGATGTTATTTTGTTATGGCATAGAAAAATCATTCATTTTGTAACCAATTAAAGTATGGATAAATGATCTCCAAACCACTTAATATTCTATAGACGTACATATTTTGACATAATGAATGATATCGATTGTCCCACAAAGTAGCTACAAGAACTTTATAGGAGGAAATGACCACCTATAAATATGAGGGTCCATTTTCTCTCTATATGCATATATAGCAAGAAGATATTTTGTTAGGGAAGTGGGTTGCTTGTTTAAATTTAGGAAAGTTCTTTGCTTGTAGGCAAAGTACTAGGTTGTTCCATGTGAAACAACAGAACTTATGCTATAATTTTCTTCATTTTCTTAGTCTGTTTGTTGTTCTCTTTTTAAAAAGAATTTGGCAATATAATTTATCTCATTTTTAATTTATCAATAGAACATTTCAAAAATTTGGTAATTTATCTTTTTTAATCTTAAGAATGTATTTTGATATGCCTTAATATATTCTCTCTAGATACAATTGAAAGTGAGAAGAAAATCGAAACTCCAAAACTATTGAATCGAATCCAATTTACGATACTGCAAGTGTTTTCAATTCCCACCACAAATATATTCACACGTACAAAGAGATACCAACCCATCACCGGTGAATTCCTCCGACCAAATCTTTCTCATCATTCGTCCTTTACTAACACTCCCTTTTTAAAAGTTATGTAATTTTTCATCTTCTGCAAACACAACTCATCAATTCTTAATTTTGAAAACCCCTCAAACCTAACTCCTCCATCTGATTTCCTACATCACAAACTCAAAGAAGTGATTGCTCTCGGGAAGGGGAGGAATCCCTTGTCCTCCACCTCCCCTCCCCCACTCCCCCCACCACCTCACCTCCATTGAGGTGGTTTGATTGTTAGCAACTCCTACGAGAGGAGTAGAAGAGGGTGGCCTCCACGTTTTGGGGAAACATAGTACTCCCCCAAGTTAGGGCATGGCTGGCTCACTTGTGAAAGATATAATCATCACGCATTCACCCGTGAGTGGCAGAGTTTGAAGGTGTTAGGTTTCATGAGTGAATCATAGAGTTTGAGATGGATTCGCCTACAATGGATATGGATAGGTAGTCAAGAAGCGGTGAGATTGTGCAGGACATCGCCGAGGTTGATCTTGAGGCTTTGCCAGAGTTTTCGCCGGAATAGGTTTCAGTGAAAGTCGTAGGAGCTTAAGTGTGGGTTGTCAATGGTCGGAGGCATGCATAATTATTTGGCCTCATCAAGGTTGGAGATTTTGAATTTTGAATTTGATTTTTAAAAATTTGAACTCACATTGAGTATGGTCCCACCTATGGAGGTGCCATGGATGGGGATTTGGGCTGGCGAGTTAAGGGTACATAGAGGTGCGACAGCATGAGGCTGGTTCCACCGGTGGGAGTGGAGGATGTGGTGCACGTGATTTTCGTTAGTAGGGCAATTTGGGGATTTTGAGTGGGGCACGTGAGCAGGAGCCATATTTAAATTTTGAATTTCAAATCTTTGTGTGGGAATTTGGCATTAAGAGACTGGGCTTTGAAGTGGATGTTGGGTCTCAAATCTGTATTTGAGCTCTCAACTTTTTGGGCTCTAAAATGAAGTTTGAGATGCATTTTGTATTGCTCAAGCTTGACATCCATTGACAATTTTTTGGTGAATGTGTCAGCCCTCACCATTGTGGCTGATGAATAAGTCGTCATTGTCGTTATGGTAGATATGCAAGTCGGCGAAAACCATAGGAACTGGGGATAACTGTGCAATATTTGATCGGTTCGATTCGAGTGCAAATTGGCTATTGAGACAGATGTGCAAGTCATTGTTTTTGTAGTAGATGCGTGAGTTGTCGCTATTTTTTGGGAAAGTGCAAGTTTGGTTTGAAATTTTTGCTACTTGTTTTAATGTGGGAGTAAACAAATAGTGACTTTATATTTTGAAGAAAACTACTAAAGATCTAACATTTGATTGTTGTCGTAAGAAGTGGTTAGAGCTCCTAAGATTGGATCTGGTTCGTTGAAAGAGCACCTTGATCTGAATCCGGCGGTTGCTGACGCAGCCGATGGACCTGCAGAATGCCTAAAATACTGAGGTTAGCCCCGGCAACAGACCCTCTAATGCTCAAATTAGCATCAGAGAGAGAAAGATATTGTGACAGAGAAATTTCTTATTACCTTCTGATTGAGGGAGAGGGGAGAGTATTTATAGGTCTGAGAAACAGTTAGGAGATTGATATAAATCTGTTATCTCCAGTTCATTCTCCCTTTTTTACTCTTTTAATGGGGACAAGAGATTTGACTAACAACCCTCCTGGGCTGGGTGTCTCTCTTGGTGGACCCAATCACTTTTAATAGGCTTGAAAGTGGCCCACGTTCTGTTAATGAGCCTGAAGAAGGCCCAGACCTGTTAAAGAGACCCATTACTGTTCATCTGCCTATATAAGCTTTAAGATCTGTGTTGGAATTGTACTGCCCTAATTTGTTGTGATATTTACCATTATCATAAGCCCCCCACACTCGGAAGATAATTTTTGTAACTTTCAAGAAGTAGTTTGCCTTGTTTCGAAGTTTTGGGGTACTATCTTGGCTTTCAGAAACAATTGAAGATTCCTGGAACTTGTTGAAAGCTTCTAGAGGTGGTAGATATTTTTCTGAATTTTTTTGATTTTTTCTAGAATTTTCCATATGGAAATTTTTCGGTTTTTCAATAATTTTTCCCCAATTTATAATTGCTCTTATAATTTTTTAATTAATTATCCCAATTTTAATTACTTTTTATGAAAAATTTAATCAACTTTTTTGAATTTAATAATTATTAATAGGAATGCACTTTTTGGAGCAATCTAATGTGTAGATTAGGCTTGGGCTCACCCGCTGATTGAGTTCAATGGTTGTGATGGCATCACTGTGATGAAGAGGTGATGTGGAAAAATTGTTGGTGATGATCTGTTGCGAGCTCGCTTATCGGGGTGATCGAGCGGCTGAGAGAAGGAGTCAATGAGTTGTTGACGGAGCTCAAGCAAAGAGTAAGGCATCGAACTCGTTGTATGAAGTTAACGAGTTGTTGATGAAACTCGAACGAAGAGTAAGGCACTAAACTTGTTGTTTGGAGTTAACGAGTTGTTGACGGAGCTTGAGCGAGGTGCAAGGCATTGAACTCGTTATTTCGAGTTAACGAGCAATTAATGGATCTGGAGCGAAGAGCAGGACATTGAACTCATTGTATGGAGTCAATGAGTTATTGAGGGAGCTTGAATGAAGAGCACGGCATTGAACTCATTGTTCGGAGTTAACGAGCTGTTGATGGAGCTTGAGCGAAGAGCAAGTCTTGGAACTCGTTGTTTGGAGTTAACGAGTTGTTGACGAAGCTCGAGCAAAGATCAAGGCATTGAACTCGTTGTTTGGAATTAATGAGCAGTTGATGGAGCTCGAGCAAAGGGCAAAGCCTTGAACTCGTTATTTGGAGTTAACAAGCTGTTGACAGAGCTCGACCGAACAGCAATGAATCGTACTCGTTGTATGAAGTTAATGAGTTGTTGATGGAGCTCGAACAAAGAGTAAGGCACTGAACTCGATGTTTGAAGTTAAGAGCTGTTGACGGAGCTTGAGCTAGGAGGAAGGCATTGAACTCGTTGTTTGGAGGTAACTAGCTGTTGACGACGCTCGAGCAAAGAGCAAGGCCTGGAACTCGTTGTGGAGTTAACGAGCTATTGACAGAGCTCGAGTGAAGTGCAAGGCATTGAAGTCATTTTTTGGAGTTAACGAACTGTTGACGGAGCTCGAGCAAAGAGCAATAGAACTCATTATTTGGAGTTAATGAGCTGTTGACGATGCTTGAGCGAAGGGCAAAGCATTGAAGTCATTATTAATGAGCTGTTGATGGAGCTCAAGAGAAGAGAAAGGCATCAAACTCGTAATACGAAGTTAAAGAGTTATTGATGGAGCTAGAACGAAGAATAAGGCACTAAACTCGTTGTTTGGAGTTAATGAGCAGTTAACGGAGCTCGAGCAGAGAGTAAGGAATTGAACTCGTTGTTTGGAGTTAATGAGCTGTTGACAGAGGTTAAGCGAAGTGCAGGGCATTGAACTCATTGTATGGAGTGAACGAGTTGTGAACGACTCAAGCGAAGAGCAAGGCATTGAACTTGTTGTATGGAGTTAACGAGTTGTTGACGAAGCTCAAGCGAAGAACAAGACATTGAACTCATTCTATGGAGATTACGAGTTGCTGACGGAGCTCGAGCGAAGAGCGGGGCACCAAACTCATTGTATCAAGTTCACGAGTAGTGGATGGAGCTCAAGCGGAGAACAAGGCGTTGAACTCATTGTATGGAGCTAACGAGTTGTTGATGAAGCTCAAGCGAAGAGCGGGGCATTGAACTCGTTTTATGAAGTGAACAAGCTGTTGATGGAGATCAAGCAAAGTGTAAGGCTTCGAACTCATTGTACGAAGTTAACGAGTTGTTGATGGAGCTCGAACGAAGAGTATGACACTGAATACGTTGTTTGGAGTTAACAAGCTGTTAATGGAGCTCGAGCAAAGAGCAGGGAATTAAACTCGTTGTTTGGTGTTAACAAGCTGTTGACAAAGTTCGAGCGAAGAGCAGGGCATTGAATTCGTTGTATGGAGTCTGTTAGGTTTCGAGGGTAATCATCATAAACACATAGCGGAAAAATTATGAAAAAAATATCGAAACCTAGCCATGGATCCATGCGAAAATTATAAATTGTGTTTAGAAGTTATACCTTAAATATGGACCTGTTGTCTCCACAGTATGCCGATCACGGCACTGCAATATTGTGGTGCCTCTGCGGTATCTACACGAACGGATCAAATCAAGTTTTTCCTCACGTTGCGGTGCTAGCTGTGGGAAGGAGATGTTCCTCACGATCTCTCTCTCTCACAATATCTGTGATGGCTAGGGTTTTTCTCAACTATCTCTTTTGCACAGATACATATCATATATATAGGTGCAGAAAATTAATCCTAAGAGAGTAATGAGGTTGTTGGACTCACAATCTGACCTAGTTTAGATTCATGTATGGGCCTTTGAACTTTAGTCCACCCATTTAATCTAATTAAATGTCCAACCAATGTCAGGAGTCCAAGTCTTACTTGGATCCCTAATTAAATTCATCTTATGAATTTAAATCCAAATTTTGATCCATTCTAAGTGTGTGACCCTGTAGGTTTCCATTACGTTGACAGTATTACTAAATCAAAAACAGTGAGTGGTATCTAGCAATACATCACTACTATTCAAGTAACAGGAATGTCAGTGATTTGACATAACCTATCTGTGACCAATATTACCATGTAATCTAGTCCCTTTGTCCCGATATCTCAAATGACCACAAGGCATAGAGCGTGTCACCCTTATATTATTCAATATTTAGTTTTTTGATGTCTGAGTAGACTTACTAAAATAAATGAGATCAATATCTCATATTGACTCATTTGAATACGGCCATGCATTTTGCAGACTCACTAAATCAAGGGGCCCATAGATATCGTTTCTGTTATGTAAGAGAGACAAATCATATCTAAGTCACTCACATCCTTCCGCATGATTTGTAGTATATCCAATAGTTGACTTTACAATCACCTTATTACAGGCAATGTTTGACGATATTAAAATATATAACTTCTCTTGTAGGGAACTATAGTGACTTCAAGTCAAAGGACTACATACACCATGGTCACTGTAAGAACCGCTTATGATACTCACGTAACGATCCATGCAACATTCTCATAGTGGGTCAGTACAGTACATTATTACTTTAATATGTACCCATGTGAAGACCTGAAATGTCATACCCATGACCCGTGAGATACGATCATCAGTCTACGCACATACTATTCTCTATATATTATTGTTGTCCTAATTCATAATAATACTTGACTAAGGACATTTAAGAATAGTGTTCTGATTATAACCAATAGGATCTCACAATCAAGTCATGCACTTGATATCCTATGGTACTGAACTTACTATTCTAAGGACTTTATTATGTTCATTTAATCACAATAAATAACACAATAAATGAAATGTCTCATATATAAAATAAATATCATGATACAATGTAAACTAATAATATCAATACACAAATGGTCTCTAGGGCATACACTAACAGAGTCAACGAGTTGTTGACAAAGCTCAAGGGAAGACCAAGGCATCAAACTCATTGTACGAAGTTAAAGAGTTGTTGTTGGAGCTCAAACGATGAGTAAGGCACTGAACTCATTGTTTGGAGTTAACGAGCTATTAATGGAGCTCGAGCGAGGAGCAAGGCATTGAACTCGTTGTTTGGAGTTAACGAGCTGTTGAGGGAGCTCAAGCGAAGTGCAAGGTGTTGAACTCGTTGTATGGAGTCAATGAGTTGTTAACAGAGCTCAAGCGAAGATAAAGGCATCGAACTCATTATCGTTGAATGGAGTTAACGAGTTGTTGATGGATCTCGAGTGGAGAGCAAGGCATTGAACTCATTGTATGGTGCGAATGAGTTGTTGACGGAGCTCGGGCGAAGGGCGGGGCACTAAACACGATGTATGGATTTAACGAGTAATTGATGGAGCTCGGGCAGAGAGCAGTGCATTGAACTCATGGTGTGGAGCTAACGAGTTATTAATGGAGCTCTAGAGAAGAGTATGGTGAACTTTTTGTATGGAGTGAACGAGCTCATGACGGAGCATGAGCAAAGGGTAGAGCATTGAACTCACTGTATGATGTTAACGGTTAGTTAATAGAGCTCGAGCGGAGAGCAAGGAATTGAACTCATTGTATGGGCAATTGTTAGTAGGCAGGAGGCCTATGAGGGTATTTGTGTCTCTTAGGCGGAACATCCCCTACCATGTCGCCGAAAAGACGACTCGTAGGACAGCTTGTTATTTAGTGTTTGCATGACTTTCGTAGCGATGCTTTAGCCCAAAATGTAGACTCATTGTAGTTTTGTAGTTGTAACGAGACTTGTTGTTTGTGAAATAAATCTATTTTTACACGCCTGTGCCTTGTCCTATGATTTGTGGTCTTGGTTATCAGCTAGTCGTAGAAGCAGCTCTATGAAAGAGTTGGGCTCCGGACTCGCCGTTATGCTTAGCTAGTTGTAGGAGCAACTCTAGGAGGAAGTTGGACTCAGAACTTATTGTATGGGTTTCCCAACAAATTGTGGGTCACCTCGAGTAGCGAGTTGAGCTCCAAACTTGCTTGTGTGCAGGTTCGCTGGAGCAACTTCAATCCACAATTATGGACTTCTAATCCTTCTTTAAGGATTTTAACAAGTTTTAGGAATAGTCGAATGGCGAGTTGAGCTATGAACTTACTTGTTTGCAGGTTGTTAAAGCAATTTTGAGTCATGAGTATGGATTACAAACTTGTTGTTTTAGGGATTTAACAGGTATCAACAGCAGATTGAATGACAAGTTGAGCTCTCAACGTGCTTGCTCTCAACGTGCTTGCTCTCAAGTTGCTAGAGCAACTCCGAGCCATGGTTATGGACTCCGAACATGTTATTGAAGTGTTTAACGAGTTGTAGGAGAAGATCGAATGGCAAGTTGAGCTCTGAATTTTCTTCATTGCAAGTTGATAGAGCAACTTCGAACCATGGGTATGGACTCCAAACTTGTCTTATAAGGAGCTTCTAATGAGTTTTTGGTGCCGTGTTTAGGAGTAAGCTTGACATTTCAACCCATTGTATGCATCTGTAGAGTTGTACAAGAATTTTAAAAAGTTAATACTAAATTTTATTTAAAAATAAAACTAAGCGGCTGCTATAGTGACTGGTCTTTATTACATGGAATGACCTGTAGAGAAAGCAGTCTTTATTTAGTAAATATTGAAAATATATAGGAGAGGGGGGCATTAAGTGCCCTTGTTGAAGTTCATAAGGCGTTCCACATTTCAAGTCTCTGCTGATATCTCCTTGCCCCCCCCCCCCCCCCGGTTTTCAAGTTGATGAGCCACAAGCTGAAAAACTTAGTAGACCTTGACTGAACTTGCATGTTTTAGAACAAAACTCCCCTTGTTTTGCAGATAAAAGGCAAGATCTTCAAGTTTGCCAATGCGTTTAGGCAAGACTGTTTCTTTCTATTGAATGAGCGGAGTGGCTTCGGGCGAGGGATTCAAGTCTATTACGTATGATGAATTTGGACTGGTGGGAGATGGTTTTGTAAGTTCGGAAGTTCTCGGCTGGATTGGCTTGGGCAGTAGCTTCAAACTAGTTTACGGACTCAGAGTTACTGTGACTGCTTTCTGGGGTAGTTCTATGGCATCGAGGGGGAGAACAGAGTCCCTTATTGTGGCGGTGTATCATGCTCGTGCTTCTTATTGCCTTCCTACAACTTGGCTTATGCCTGCTGTTGTTGAGAACTTCATTTTCATGTTCTAGGTAGAAGCAACTACATGAAAGACCGGCAAGCCCGGACGGCTCAATATGTTGTTGTACGCAGCTTTGACATCTACAACCATAATGTCTAGTGCCTTTGTTCTAGTGGCTGGAGTCTAGCCTGCAATCACATCGAGTGTGACGATTCCTTCGATTTGAACGGAGACACCGGAGAATTCTTGGAGTATATAGCCGGCTGGGTTGAGTCGGTCTTGGGAGAGCTTGAGGGCATTGAAAGTGTTCATGAAAAGAATATTTACTGAACTGTTGTTGTCCACCAGGATGTGTCTTACCTCCTGATTCACCATGCAAAGGTTTATGACCAATGCATCATGATGAGGTGTTCGGACACCTTCTAAGTCCTTGTTGGAGAAAGATATCGGAACCCCTATGCTCTTGGTAAGCGGCATGTTGTGTATAGAGTTGACCTCCTTCACGAAGACTTTTTGGGAGGAGTTAGAATATCCCCCCATCGGCCCTTCTTGGATGAAGTGAAGAATGACCATGTGTTCAAATTCATGGGATTCAGGGGGCTTTCTTTGACACTTATTATCCCCCCAAGCAGGAAAGGTTTCGGCGTTGTTTCATTCGAAGAACTGAGAGAGATAGCCCCGACGAATCTGACCATCAAGTTCTTCTTTGAGGGCTTGGCAGGTTGTCGGTGGTGTATCCATTATCTCTATAAAATGCACACCACTTGTTCCTATCCCTTCTCTTGCTGGTTGTGGACATCTTGAGGGGAAGGCAAACTATTACATCCTTTTCAATTGCAATGAGGATGGCTAACACAATTGTGTTAAGGGGAGTGAACTTGTTGAAGCGTGGTGCTGGAGGTGTTCTTCTGGTTCCTTTATTGGTTGTATTCTTCTGTTTGTTCCCAGAAGGTGGATCCTTTTGGCCTTGAGGATAAAGAGATTCCTTGGTTCTATTGTACCTGTCACTCCTTTCCAGGAGCTTGGTGAAATCTTTTGGAGGCTTCTTCGCGAAAGAGGTCTTCAGGTCATCATAAGCGACGTTATGGCAGAAAGCAGCAACTGCCACTGACGAATCCATGGAAGAGATGGACCTTACCTCAGTTGTGAAGTGCTTGACAAAGTTTTTCAGTAGTTCTCTGTCTCTTTACTTCAATTTCAATAGAGAAGCACTGGTTTTATCAGCCTTGTGGCTAGTAACAAAGTGTGCTATGAAGAGCTTCTCAAGCAAGTTCATGGAGAATATTCACTCTGGAGTAAGGCGAGAGTACCACTTCCTTGCTGATCCTTTCAAAGTTGGGGAGAATATTCGATACATGAGCCCATCAGTGACATTATAGACCATGAGAGTTTTAAACTCACAATATGGTCAGTCGGGTCAAATTCATCATCTTAAGATTCAAATTGGTGAGCTTTGAAGTTCTTTGGAATGGGTGCATCGAGGGTGGATTTGATGAAAGGATGTCGACTGGGGTGGTAAGCCCTGCTAAAGCACTTCCCTTCATGCTTTATCTATTCTAGACTATCTTCTACTTCTCGGTTGTGGCAAAGGACTTGGTCGTCCTTCCCCTTAGATCTAGTTGAGTCACTAGATTCTTCTTCTCTCAAAGGAGTAGAGTGGCGGCTCCATGAGTGTTGACCCTAATCATGAGTACCTCAGATGGCTCGGAGGATGTCATGCTTGAAGTTTTCCAGTTCGGCCCTAGTGAATGGGGCCCCTTGCTCTTCGTTCCTCTCAGGAAGCTTTCAACTCTCATAAGTCGGACATTTTTCTACACTGCGCCCCCTATGAGAGGAGGAGCATCTTGATCCCTGCCTTCGAGGAGAGTTGCTTCTCTAGTTCTCTTGATGTTCTGAGTGAGAGGCCTCGCCCCATGTACGCCTTTCATCCAAATGGATCTGTAGATCAGTCCCTTGTTGTCTGGTGTTGATGACTTGATGGAGATCACTTGACCCCCAGGGACCTTGCGAGGGCGTGAAGCGGCTTGCGGTAGAATGAACTGAGACATGGTTGTATTGAAGAGGAATAGGATCCTCCATAGGAAGAGCTTGTTGACGAAGAGGGTTGGCTAGATGGCTTGATGTCGCTGCTCTCCCTCTTAACTTCGATGGCATGGTGGGAGAAATCGGTGTATCTCACGGAAAGTTCTGATCTGTGATGCAGATCTGTGTATTTTCTCACAGACGGTGCTAATTTGTTGCTGCTTATTTTGGTGTGGGAGCAAACAGATAGTGAGTTTATATTTTAAAGGAAACTACTAAAGATCTAACCTTTGATCGTCGCCGTAAAAAGTGGTTAGAGTTCAAAAGATTGGATCTGGATTGTTGAACGAGTAGCTTGATCTGAATCTGACGGTTGCTGACGCAGCTAATGGACCAGCAAAAAGCCAGAAACACCGGATTGGCCCCAGCAACAGACCCTCCGACTCTCAAGTTAGAACCATAGAGAGAAAGAGAGTTTGAGAGAGAAATTTCTAATTACCTTCTAACTGAGGGAGGGAAAAAGGTATTTATAGGCCTGAGAAATAGTTAGGAGATTGATATAAATCTGTTATTTTTGTTGATTCTTCCCCTTAAAAGATAAAATCGGTTACTCTTTTGATGAGCACAACAAATTTGACTTACATCCATCATGGGCTGGGTGTCTCTCTTGGTAGGCCCAATCGATTTTAATGGACTTGAAAGTGGCCCATATTTTGTTATTGAGCATGAAGTGTAACGCCCCGAATCCCAAATACACTGAATTCGAGATGTTCTACAGGATCTTTTCACTTTCTTTAGTACAACTTTACAAGGAATTTAAACTTTTCTTTTTACATCAGAGTTTACAACAATATTACATTTACATTGCACAGCGGAAGTAGAATTTACAACAATGAAACAATTATACATCAACATTGAATGAATCCTTAAGCATTTGTTCCTCTTTAATCTTTAACATACCTGCATATAAGACTGTGGGTACGTCAGTTTATTCAACCGACGAACATTATACACGGCCATCATCTCTATGCCGGAAATAGTATAACTCAATTTTCCATATTTAACAAACACAAACTTGTCACATTCCAAATAAAGGGAATACCCTAATGATGTCATGTTGTGATTGTGCACTTAATCCTTAATGTATTAGTTATGTTACATGACACTAATGCGCACTTGTTCGGATTCTATGCATCCCATACTACATAGGTCCGAGGGCAAGCCCTTAATCGTACTTCAACTTTATAGGTTTCAATCCCTCGTTATGACTTACTCTACTACTGTAACTACGGTAAGTATCCTAGATGTCTTCTGACCTACGAACTCATGCCTAGGCACTCTGGAGGGAATCCCATCGCTGACATGACTCATCATGCAGACATCCTGTGGTAATTCAGCTCTCACCGTAGACATGACACCACCCGTAGTCTTCGAACATCCCACGAGCGTCACCACCGGGACGGTAGTCTGGAGCCGCATCCTCACCCAGACTCATCATGGAAATTCCTGGGATACGCTCTCGCCGCTACCCAATGGCTCTCACTCATATTTTTCTCCTACTTTCATCACATCTCCACTATATGCTAAAATCCTTAGTTTTTATTAGAATCATGAATAAAAATCAAAGCTCTAGAGTTAGCCTCTCCATTCAACCGGACTTATTCATTTATTCAACATGACCAACCTTGATCTTTCATTTCAAATTCTCATTTCATTTCTTTCAATCGCCGGGGGAGACTTAGCTACACTTTTCATTTCAATTCAAATTCACAATTTCTAAAATCTGAGCATTTCCAACTCATGAGTTCACTTCATGATCTCAAAGATTTTCTTTTTCTTTCATATCATAGCTTCCATATACATTTAATTCTCATAATTCACAATAAATGATTTACTTCATGTACAATCATGCAAGAACAATAGAGTTTACCAATATCCAGATTCACAATCTTTACCACAAACAAATCATACGATTTCAGATATACCAAAAAGCACTCTGGACAGTCGACTTGGAACTCCACCAGTCGACTTATCCAGTCAAATACAGTTCATTAATAACACTCGGAAGAGTCGACTGCTGCACATGGTCAGTCGGCTGTTCTGCAGTTTCCACATTTAAAAATATCATACAGTTAACAGCCGACTGTTCCACAAATTAGTCGTCTGTACTGTGTAGTTCAATTATACACTTATCATGTTCGGTACAGTCGACTCTTCAAGCATTCGGTCGACTGAACAGGTTAAATTTCACTTTGAGGAATTATCTTTCTTTCTGTTCTTCATTACCCATATCACATTAAATTCGTGTCAACATAGCATGTAATTCTCATCATAACATCATTTCGATATAGCGTAACTATCATATAGCTAATGTTTCTCTTCTCAAGAAATTACTAAGCATGCACTTTCATTTACTCGTCATTTACTGTCAGAGGTAAATGCTAATCTCAATTTAACATTCTAGACATCATATTAAAATGCATCATTTCATAGAATTTTGAACTGTTCATATTCTATTTCAATAGGCCAGTCGCCTGTTAACATTCTCAATCGACTGTATATGTCATTTCCAGTTTCTCAATTATCAATCATTCATATTTTCTAGGTTGTGTACCACATGGAGAATATTGATCTAGCAATCGATCCATCCCTTTTATTTGCATACATATACACAATAAATCTTTAGTCTTAATAAGGATTCTAATTTAGAAATCATGAAAAACATTCGCCTCGTACCAGTCGACTTGTCCCCTGGACAGTCGACTGCACAGACCATTTTCAATTCCTTCTACAATGTCATTTACCAATAGAGTCACATGAAATTCCCATCCATATATGTATCAATCAATAGATCATTTTTCAATTAAATGTGTACTCTTATTAATCATTTTTCATGCATCATTATTCAATTCCATATATTTCCTAGTTAGAAATAAAGAAAATTGAACCCACCTTACTGACGAAAGTAATCGAAATCCAGGAAACTCCTTAATGCAATGGATGACTTCTTGCTCCTTGCTCCATGCCGAAACTCCAGATGTGCTACTCGGCCTCCACAGAAAAAGCACGCACAACTCTCTCACAATATACTCTCTTGCAATAGGATTTTAGTGTAAGAGGAATAATGAAGGAGAGGGGGTATTTATACACCAATTAGAGTGAGATGGAGGGCTAGGATGTACTAAGGAGTTGTAGGATCAAGGGCTAGGATGGACTAGGAGGTTGAAATAACTACCCACACTCTACAAAACTACCCATGACTTGATCCCACTTCTCCACAATCCGGCCAAGAAGTGTGTGCTTATGCACGTATACATGGAGTGCACGTGTAAGCACAAGACACACTAATAAAACTTGTACACTCATAACAAGTCTTATAAAAAAAAGAGGGTGTTACACAATACAAGTTGCAAAAATAAAAGAATTAAACCATGGGCTTAAATTAATTGGGCCAAAATAAATATTTTAAAAGAAAAATTAGCAAACTAACATTGGGCTTTAGGAAAATGCTTTATAGAAAACAATACTCTTTATTCATCATGTTGAGAAATAATAGTCAACATACTACACATGCATACCTTATGTAAAAATAAATAATCTTTCATATATTTGAAAAATCAGGGTATTACATGAAGAAGGCAAAGATCTATTAAAGAGGCCATTTACTGTTGATCTGCATGTAGAAGCTTTAAGATCTGTGCTAGAATCGTACAACCTGATGTATTGTGATTTTTACCATTATTAGAAATGATTATGAAATTTCAAAATTTTATCAATTTGCTAATATTCATATAATTTGTCGTTCTTGTCTTTTGTTTTGAATTTTATATGCCAAGTTTTGTGATGGTTTCTTTTCCTAAAATTTATATATTTTGTTTATTTTGGTTGACTTTTCAATTTCATTATGCTATATTTTGGTCCATGCATATGTATGTTTGACATCATATGATTTATTATATATAATTTATCTGCAATGTGTGCAGGTTAATTCGTTTAGTTTTGTCTTATTTGTGTAATTTATGCGATAAATATTAGAATGCAATGTGTGTAAATGTCATGTGGATCATATCTAGGATAATTTTTCCTTTCTTACAAAACAATCTGACATATTTAGATGTCATGATATATCTCCCAATATATCCCGATATTAAAAAAAATTCATAGGTCGACCCAATACCAATATCCGACATCTAAAACATTGGTGATTGGTGAACGATGAGTCGACACTAGTGTGATGGATAGGGGGCTTATGTTGCAAGATATTCGTGTTATCGGAAAGCATGTTGCAAGTTTCTTTTACTAAAACTTTTGCTTGAGGAGGGACAAGTAAAAGTTGTGGTTTAGGTTTTGTAATTATGTTTTCTGATGATCATTTTTTATAAATATTTTGATAGAATTTGTTTTCGTTATATACTAATAATGGAAGAGGGGGCCGAATACTATCCACTTTTTGGCTCAACAAATAAAAAATTCCATTGTAAGATGCAATCCACCCATTTGCTCGGTCAGTCTACCCTGTGTAAGAATGTATGAGGCATTTGTTTGCCTCCTTAATTACAACATTATTCAGTATTATCTAGTTGAAGGATAACACTATCAAAAATATAATGTAAGGATATGATAATCGATTTTGGTAAAAAAAACCAGGCTACGATAATCGGACCACGTTCAAAATGCAGAACACTGGCCTTCATTTATTGTTTTCATAAAAAGTTCAACCTTGATATGATAAGTGCAATAAGAAGGATGCCATTGTGTATTTGTAAGCTGGAGGAAGATTGGTTAGTACCCTCCTCCTTCTAACTCCCTAATCTAATTCCATAAGTTAGTGAGTCAAGTTAACTAATTTCTTTGCGCGTAAGAGAACGTTAAAACCTATGACAAGGATAAAAAGACCTGACGAACAACAATCTTGAAAATTAAAATCCGGAAATAGAAATGGATGGGAAAGAAAGAGGAGATATATATATATATAGAGAGAGAGAGAGAGAGTTAGTCTATTATGAGATGGTGAGCTCAACTCCTTATCGTGAGCTGAAGTCCTCAACCCTTCGATTGTGTTCGATCGCGAACCGAGGGCTGAGATTTGATCCACCCATCTCATGTAGTGAGAGCTGATATGTTGAGGGGCAAAATAATCATTTTGCTAACTCTCTTTCTTCCTCAACTCTCTCTCGTTCTCTCATCCTTCTCGTCCTGTCTCTCTCTTCGACGATTCTTGAGGCGATTCCTCTCTTCGATTCTTTAGATCTCATAAACCCTAGCCTCTTCGATTCGAAGAGTTAGCTCTGATTCGAAGCTACGAGCTGAGAACGCATTAAAATAGTACCTCCACCTCTTTTTCTCTCAACCCTACCCCCCAAATCGAATCTGAGAATCGATTTCAAACCCTAGCCCCCAAATCAAAGCTCCACCTCTCTTTCTCTCAACGCACTGGAAACCCCTTATTTGGAAACCCTAGCTGCGTTTGCCCGAAATTGGTTGCCCCTAAATCAAAACCCTATCAGCTGAGCCCTTCTTACAAACTACTGCAGCCCTATCAGGTAATCGAAACCCTATCAGGTAATCTCAAAATTATTTTTTTCCTTTATAATTGTTCATGTTTATTTGGGGATTTTATTTCGGAATATATGTACGAATAGGAAATTAGCTGAAAAACATCATAATCTGGCTAGCAGGGTTAGAAAATAGATTTTGTTATGCTAGCATGGATTTGAAAATAGGAGGGCATCGATTGTGTCTGATCTACCAAAAGAATCATGTCCATATTATCTTAATGTAGAATGAGGTATGTAACAAATACTGATGGGAATGTTATTTGTTCTACCGTAAAGGTAATATTACTTGTATACGATGTCATTCATGCATGAAGAAGTTTACAGATACTAAGTATATGTAAATATTTGTGTGAAGGGATTTCTAGAACTGATAATTTAGCTAGCTTCTTTAAACACAACTGAATGGCAAGAACAATATTAGTTATACAAACTCAAAAAACCCCCAAACAATGTGCTACTAGAGCAGCTGGTTTCCATAAAATAAATTTAGTTAAGTTACCTGTCATTGAATTGATAAAGCCATCAACTGCTTTTTTTTCTTTACAGGCTTGATTCCTTTATTAGGTTTAGACAATAAAATTAGTACACAATGACATGCATGGCCTACATTTTGATGAGAAAAGAAAATGAAGTGTTTGATAAGTTTAGGAGAAAGGGTTGCCTGAAAAAACAATCCATTTCATAATTACTTTTTGATCATGCATTTAGGCTTGTG
This sequence comes from Hemerocallis citrina, assembly GCA_017893485.1. Lineage (NCBI taxonomy): Eukaryota > Viridiplantae > Streptophyta > Magnoliopsida > Asparagales > Asphodelaceae > Hemerocallis > Hemerocallis citrina. Next base: position 204,779,811 of record CM030359.1, on the reverse strand, counting down.
TCACACTTTCATCTTTTATTTGTCTTTGTGTTATTTTCTTCAACTGCAACATATCAATTTCACTTGGACAGTTGGACCACACCGGTAGATATCTTATCTATAAGTATCATTACTGGTTATCCAATTGGGTGAGTGTGCACTTCCAACATAGTTTAGTTTCATTATTTTTTAAGTTGTAGCTTGTTTTTTTATGTTTATTATCTCATTTTTCTATGTAGAATGGAGTTTGAAAATGAAGAGTTACTAAGCCAAGATGTTCATAACGGGTGGAGAGACGTTGATGAAGCTTCTAAACCAATTGTTGGTTTAGTATTTGCAACTTTAGAGGAAGGATATGAATTTTATAAAAAATATGCAAAGTTAGCTGGTTTTTTAGTTCACAAGTCTGCTAAAATGGTAGACACGTTTACAAAGGAGAGGTATTCACAACAATTTGTATGCTCAAAGCAAGGTAAGCCGATAGATACAGTTGGAGTGAATGTTGTCAATATTGAAGAACCATCTTCTTCAAATGTGATCAAGAGAAGCAGAAGGGTTGTGACTAGAGAAGAGTGTTTGGCTCAATTAAGAATTCAAAAGAATGATGATGGGATGTGGTTAATTCGAAGGTTTGTTGAAGAACACACTCATCCTTGTGTTACACCTAGAAAGCAACAATTCTTAAGAAGTAATAGAACTGTTTTCGAAGCACAAAAAAGTTTACTTAGTTCGTTCAAAGAGGCTAACATAAGAACTTCCTTCATGGAGATAGAAAATGAGAGTTTCAATAATATTAATTGTACTGAAAATGACATTAGAAATTCGTTGCAAAGAGACAAGGATGGGAGGAGATCTAATGATGCGGATCTATTGATGGAGCACTTGCAAGAGAAAAAGGAGATGAATCCTTCATTTTGTTTTCATTATAAGGTGGATGAAGACAACAAATTAACCCATGTGTTTTGGGCTAATGCTCTTGCCAGGAAAGCATATAAACATTTTGGCGATGTGTTAATTTTTTATACTACATATGACACAAATGAGTACAAATTGGTTTTTGCTCCTTTTACTGGAGTTAATCATCATGGTCAATCTGTAAATTTTGGTGCAGCCTTCATAAATAAAGAAACGACCGAGTCATTTCTTTGGTTGTTTGAAAAATGGGGTGAAATAATGTGTGGGCCTCCACCTAAAGTTATTATTACAGATCAAGATCCTGCAATGGAAAATGCAATCCAAATGTGTTTTCCTAGTTTCAGTCACAAGCTATGTATGTGGCACATTCTTAAAAAACTTCCCGATAAGCTTGGTGGTCCGGGCCTTAATAGTGATTTTAGCATTCCATTCCATAGTTGCATTTGGGATTCAGATACGCCGGAAGAGTTTGAGATGAGATGGAATGAAGTTATGAATGCTAATATGCAAATTGCAAGTAATCCTTGGTTTTATGAATTTTATTGTCGTTTGACTGATTTTTTATGATATTATTATTTGATAAATATTGAAATAGCTGGTAATCCTTGGCCTTCTGATATTTATGAGCTTCGTGAAAAATGGATACCAGCTTATGCTCAGCATATTTTCACTGTTGGAATTCGCACAACTCAAAGATCAGATAGTATGAATACTTTTGTTGATAAGTATGTTAATAGCAAAAATTATTTACATGAATTTATTACGAGGTTTGAAAGGACGATAAGGAAACAAAGACAAAATCAGTTAGCAGCAGACTACACAACTCTTCATACAAAACTGAAGTTGCAAACCGATTTAGAAGTTGAGACACAAATGTCGGAGGTCTACACAAGAGAGAAATTTTATGTATTTCAAGATAAATTAGTTCAAAGTTTGAATTACGCCTCTTCAATGAAAGATGATAATAGGAGTGTGCGGCACTATATTGTGAGGAGAATGGGAAAGTCACTAAAATCAGATAAAACAAGGAATGTGTTCTATAAAGGAATGGATGATGATGGGCCCTGTACTTGTGGAAACTTTGAAGTTGATGGAATTCCTTGTGGACACATCCTTGTTGTAGCGCCCCAAATTTCCAATATGATATCTCAGAAATACACGGCACAATTTCCAGCATCAACTTCAATTATAATAGTAAACATAGCCAAAAAATACAGATAAAATTTTTCAACCTTTATTACATTAGTATTTTACAAAACACAACGGAAAAACAACACCTTGAATTACAATCTTTCTTTACAATACAATCTTTTTACAATTTTACATAAGGCATAACATCATTCTATCTCAAACATCCAAATCCAAAGCTATAGGCTCCTACCTGTAAAATATGAGGCTAGAGATAACCTTAATCCCCAAAACTACAGAGGTCAGTCATAACAGTGTGAGTGACATAAAAATAAATAAATGCAACATAAGTAAAACATGAAACATAGTACCATAAACAACATGTATCAACAGCAAGAATAAATGGAATAAGAAATAACAGTAAATGAAACATGAAAGTATCAAGTGAAACTAGACTAAGTGCCAAGTGTAGAAAACAGGAAACAACATGCATAAAACCAAGTCAAGAAAACACCATTGTTACATACCAACTCTCTAATGCATAATTGTCGGATTCTATGCATCCCACTCTACATAGGTCCGGTGCAAGCCCTTAACGTTCTCCACTTGATAGGGTTTAATCCCCCGCTATGCAACTAATCCTACTACGATGACTACTACGAGATATAGATAAACTGTGAGTATTAGCCCATGCTCTGATAATTCCGGAGGTCAAATGCTATCCACAGATAATTCCAGAGACTATTTACTCACACCTGGGAATCTTTAAGAATACCCCACACCGCAAGCTATGGCGCCTCATCACATGAATATCACATGAGCGTCGCCTCAACCCCGATAATTCCGGAGATCAATCCCACAACGCAGGTAATTCCGGAGACTATTTCACTCACACCTCGATAATTCTGGGGATTATCTCATACCGCAAGCCATACTGAGGTCCATAACCCATGTTCTCATTTCATCATATCACCATCTAGTGCCTGTCCCTATTTATTTAAGTTAGTTAATTAATTTCGAATCTCCTAAAGTTGGTGTACCCTACCGGACTTAACTCAACAACTGATCAACACTGTCCCTCAACAGGCCAAAACACAATAACTCAACTGCCGGTATACTAGGGTCCCACACACCCTCTAGAGACTCACACTCAACCATCCAAACTCAACTTTCATTAGTCAAAACTTTAATAAAACAACTTGAAAACATATGTTCTGTAGAAAAATAGTGTTTGGAATAGTAAGTTATAGATCCCAAAACATTTAATGAATCAACCGTTTAAAAGAACATTGGAATGACTCAAGAAAACATCAGTCAGAGCTGTAATAGTCGACTGTAAACAATAATCGGTCGACTGTCCAGAGCGAAAACCCAACACTTCAAGAAAAATAATTCTAAGTAATGGCAGTCAACTGTAAAAGTCATCGGTCGATTGTCCAGAGCGAAAATCCAAAACTTCGAGAAGACGTCAAAACAGAGTAGAGTCAGTCGACTGTTCCGCGAGAAGTTTTAAAACTTCAAGAAAATACAGCAGCCATGTCGCAACGGTCGACTGTCAACCTACAGACTGCAGTTTTTAGTTGTGCACATTTCAACCGATACAGAGTTTTACTTTATAAAAACGAATTCTGTGAAAAGCATATTTTTGATATGATCAAATACAATTTGTAGGATATATAAGAGTCCATAAAACAATCAAAACCACTTTGAATTAATAAAAACCATAATTTGTTGATTTACTCCAATTAGAACATGAATTTGCGCACATATCCAAAAATAGAGTTTGTAAGAATCGATCATACATCAAATTAACTTCATATTATGTTCCAAACAATATCAATACAAAAATAAGTTGATATATAGTCAAATGCTTTGAAAACACACAAGGACCCAATTTCTTCAAAAGCAATGAAATACGATATTCATGTAAAGTGTTCGTGCATGTTTGTGCACCAAAAAAACTTCACAAATCCATCAACTAGAAAAAACAAAATATCCAGATTTAATCTTAGTATTTGAGAAATCCAAATTCAAGTAAAATCTTTCACAAAATCACAAATCCTCAAATTTACCATATTGCATCAAACCTAATTCAATTATCACAAATCCAATTCTCAAGTCATGGTCTCTTAATTCATTAGTCCTTCTCAAAATTCCTCAAACTCAATCACCATTGTTCTCGATAGTTAACTCATGAAACAAATTTAACATTACCATGGCCAAATTAAATTCATCTAAACCCATTAATAGTCAAGTCTCATTTTTAATCAATTTGTGCACAACATTCACCATACATAATCAAATCAGCAATAATTCAAAAGAAATAGTCTACTCATGGTTTATAATAGGTTCTTTAACAATCTCAAATCATCCATATGTAATTTTAATCATAAATAACTAGGTTTTCATGAAAGATCCAGTTTTTAACTCATCAATTCATCCAATCCATCATATATATTCATACAACTCCCTAGCATGCTTTCTAATAGATGAAACACCACAAGCAACATTCAAAGAACAAAGCAAAACAAATTACATCACTCACCTCTTTGAAGAAAAATGAACGAAGACAAATAAAAATAGGAAATATCTCTCCTTCGCAAGAAATCCAAGATCCTCGCTCGAAATTCCAATAAAAATAATATATAAGAAATCCCTTTGCATTGTGCAGCAAAAGACAGCTGCACCTCACTCTAATATAGGCCGGAAATACGAATCTAGGGTTTTGAGTAGTTTTGCAAAATACTTCTTTTGAAATATATCTTTACATATATGGATCCCCATACTAGGAAATTAGATAAAACCAATTTAATTGAGACTAAAAATAAAAATGGCCTCTTCTAATATCAGCCAACACTGTTTGAAAAACCCAGAATTACGAATTTGTATTTTCACCCCTCAAAAAGGCAATTTCGCAAAAAGATCATCTTTTATCAAAACTTGTAAAATAAATCAAATTTATTAAAACAAAAAGGTAAACTCTTTTCTCTTTAGTTGACTAGGAATCATGCCAAGCCCAAAAATCTGAAAATCTGGAGTTTTGACCCCACAAGTTGAAATTTTGCACAAAAGTCCCCTTTTTTGTAATATTTGCAAATAAGTCCAATAATCATCAGAAAATTTCAGAAAATTCAAAAATAATATTTAATAATAAATAACGAGTTTTCCCAAAATAGATTTTGACTTTGAACTCCTCAAGAAGATATTTGCACGTGTTTCGCACGTGTAAAAAGATAAATTTCCAGAAAATATTAATTAAATCCACAAAATCATTTTAATTCATTTATAAACCTTAAAACATTTTTTTTTAAATCTGAGGTATTACACTTGTGGTATTGAAGAATGAGTTTGTCAATTTCCTACATCAATCTTATAGTAATGCAGTCTTAGAGAAATAAGTTTGCTTGATTTACAACAAACACTGAAATAGAAGTGTGTTCTGAGCCTACGATTACTTCAAATAATGTTTTTGTTGATTAGTACGACTTGACAGTTTGTAGTAATATTTTAGTTCATGAATGCATGTTTAACATTTTGCTTTTAATTTTTTTCAGGAGAAGCATTAGCATCTCAAATAGGCATGATTCGGAATCTTGGCTGATTGAAGCATTTTCATGTATCTTGGCTGATTCATTATTATTCCGAATATTTTTCATGTATTCAGAAAAATTTTTATGTATCTTGGCTGATTCGAAATGTTGTATCTGAAGCATGTTCATGTTGGCTGATTGAAGCATTTTGGTTGATTGTATCTTGGCTGATTCACGATACATTTTGACGGATTGTATCTTAGCTGATTGTATTTTAGCTGATTGTATCTTGGAAGACTGTATATTGGCTGATTGTATTTTGGCTGATTGTATCTTGGCTGATAGAAATTTTTTTATATAGTATCTTGGCTGATTAAAGCATTTTCATGTTGTAACTTGGTTGATTCAAATAAATTTTTTAGGTTGTATCTGGGCTAATTGAAGCATGTATATGTTGTATCTTGGCTTATTCACAATATTTTTGATGTTGCATCTTGGCTGATTGAAGCATTGTCATGTTGTATCTTGGCTGATTCACAATTTTTAATGTTGTAGCTTGGCTGATTGAAGCATATTCATGTTGTAACTTGGCAGATTCACAATTTTTTTGTTTGTATCTTGGCTGATTGAAGCATGTTCATATTGTATCTTGGCTGATTAAGCTCATTTTTATGTTAATTTTGAGTTGATTGAAGGAAGAACGATGTTGTATCTTCACTGGATCAGCTCATTTTTTATGTTGTGTGTGAGAAATTGATAGATGTTTATGTTGTATATTGGCAGATTCAGCTATTTTTTATGTAGTTGATAAGTTGTTTGAACTATTTTTTATCAGAGGGGCTACGTTTTTCTTCTCCAAAAAACATCTACACATTACAAATCATAAGTATTTAAACCAATTTTAACATATAAAGAGCTCAACAACATGAAAATGAACTTTATACAACATCTTTCAGCCAAGATATCTAAATGATCTTTATACAACATAAGTAGAGTGACATCTAAATCTCTTTATTGATTCTCTTCATTTTCACCTCAAATGAAAAAGAATAAAAGCGTACAATCAACTCATAAACAACATAAAAAAAAAGCTCAATCAACCAAAATACAACATAAACATCTCTCAATCAACTCATAAACAACATAAAAAAGAGCTCAACAGCCAAGATACAACATAAACATGGTTCAATCAGCGTAACTATACAACATAAAAATATTACAATGAGCTAAAAAATACACTTCTTGCTTCTGCTGCTTTTGCTGCCTGCTTGAACTGCTACTGCTGCGCCTGAAAAAAATTAAAAGCAAAATCTTAAACAGGAATTCATGAACTAAATTGCTACTACAAACTGCCAAGTAGCACTAATCAACAAAAACATGATTTGAAGTAGTTGTAGGCTTAGACCACACTTCTATTTCACTGTGCCTTCATAAATAAAGCATACTTATTTCTCTAGGGCTGCATTATTATGCCATGCCAACTAGTTTCAAACCCCTGCCCACCCCCCAAAATGCCAACTTAGAATGCTCATAAATAACATAAAAAATTGTGAATCAGCCAGAACACAAGAGTTAGCGAAATGACTATTTTGCCCCTCAACATATCAACTCTCACAGAATGAGATGGGCGGATCAAATCTCAGCCCTCGGATCGCGATCGAAGGGCTGAGAACTTCAACTCACGATAAGGAGTTGAGCTCACCATCTCATAATCAGCCAAGGTACAACCTAAAAAAAAATTATCAGCCAAGTTACAACATGAAAATACTTCATTCAGCCAAGATACAATATAAAAAAAATCTATCTGCCAAGATTCAGCCAAGATACAATCAGCCAAAATGTATCGTGAACCAGCCAAAATGTATCGTGAATCAGCCAAAATGTATCGTGAATTTTTGCAAGTGTACAAAATTGCAACAAGTAGTATAGTTAAGTGAAAAGAGTGTCGAACCCACAAGGACTAATTATTTTATTGAGAACTGAAATTACTAGATTGACTACTATTTGGAAAATGAAAATAATTAAAGTAAATAAATCTAAAGAACTAACTAAATTAATTAAAAAGAAGTTGAATATGAAATTTTGTTGTTTATTAATTGCAAAATTAATTCTAGGGCTTTTGATTTTACCTAGTTAATCACACACAATTTATAACTCCATGTGAATTATTATTTTTTCAAGTTGTAGACCAAAATCACCTAAGTATTCAATGCCTTCTCTTGAACAACATCAAAAATATCTCCGACTAACAGTTTGTCATAACTCTATGCAAATATAATTAATTGAAGACTCATTAAGTTCTATGAATTTTCTTATAGTCACATCAATCACGGTAAATTATCTCTAATTTCGCTCAATCAATGGTGTTTAATTTTATAGTTCTAAATCACAAATTACCTCTTGGTTTCTCCATGGTCCAATAAATCATACAAAAGTTGGCGAAACAATTGTAAGCATTAAACACACAACCATGGAAAAGTAGAAAAATAATATGGAATTAAAATGGTGTTTTCAAAACTAGGCTACATCAGATCCCTAGAAAATTAAATTTAGTTCATAATGGTTTTGCAACTAATAAACATAGTATTTGATTGGATAATGAAAAGGAGGAGAGAAGAAAGAACTCGTTTTTTTGTTGTTGTTGCTTGAAGCCATCAAGATCCCTCTTCTTCAATCTCTTTCTCTTCAAGATTTTCTTTTAATCTCTCTCTTGCCTCCCAGATTCCTCTCTAGAGTTCACATTCGCATCTATATATAGCCCCCCAAAGAAACCCTAAAAAGAAAGATAAAAATACAGCCCATCGGACCTGAAACCCACATTCAAAATATAACATCAGCGCCGATGCGGTCAACTGCAACTTTGGACGTTTGACCGTCATGACCTTCATGTTTCCAGGTTCTAGACAGAGAGAGGGACGGTCAACTGCGTGGTCGAATGCAACTTTGGTCGAGTGTGCGGTCGACTGTCCACTTGTTGTGTTCTGCATGCAGTCTATAGAAAAATTGATTTTCCCGGAGCTACAGAACTCCGTTTGTAACGCATGAGTACTCGTTTCGAAGAAGACTTGATGACCGACAACTTTCATTTAGGTCTCAAATTCAGATTCGTCCATCTTCAGGTTCAAAATAGCCGAACAAGATCTAGGTGTTGTTCATGCTGCATTTTTGCCTTGCTTTATTCTCCAACTCCTAGCTCCATAACTTTGTGTATTTGATTCCATAATCATAACATCCATCTCATTCCTTCAAAAACAAACAAATAAATAAAATTGAGTAGAAATAAGATGAAATTCAAATAAATAAACACAAACTCACAATTTTTATACGTAAAATGAGTAATAAAAGCATATATAAATGACACTCATCAAATACCCCCCAAAACTTATGATTTTGCTTGTCCTCAAGCAAAAAGTAAAACCATGAATCAAGGGATATAGTAATCATAATTAGGCTCAACGCATCACACCAAGAGATATTATCATGCAAGCATCAAAATTTCAATTTAAAATATAAACAATAGCAAATAAAGTAAAACAAAGCATACTCACTTTCTCCAGTGCAATTATTCATGCATAATTCTCAACCCAATCATATTTGTCATGCAATTAATGTAATACCCCTTCTCACTACTACAAACCGAGTAGCAAACTAGAGTGTTTTTTTTTTTTTGCAATGTTCCGCTCTTCTCTAAATTGTCACTTGCCTTTTGACGCGAATACAAACATTTGTGATGCATTCACCCGGTTACTCAACTAGTCACAAACTTAGAGTGTTTTGCATACTCATATTTCAAGTTGCCGTTTGACGTAAAAATAAACATTGGTGATGAATAACCCTAGTTACTAAGCAACTCAAAACATTGGATTATATAGAACTTTATTCATTCAACTATTTGATCATTATAACTCTATTTACTTAAACTCTGTTTAGGACTAGATCAAAAGGGATAATCACAAGAAAAAGCATCACATTTTTCTTTTAAGTATAATCACATGACGGTCATAATTGTCCAAGAAATTTTGAAATTCAATCATTCTAAAGTAAATAAGTATGGTTAATCTTACTTTATAAGAAATTGTCTATCCCAAAAAAAATTATTTCAATGCTTAGCACAATAAAGAACTCAAAAGTGTAAGCCTAATTGAAATCCTTTTTGTTTTGTTTTTCTTTCAAATATATATAAATAAAATAAAAGAATTTGTAACCCTTCCAAACTTGAATATCACATTGTCCTCAATGGGAAAGGAAAAGAAAAACAAAAAGAATGCAAAAAGTTCAGAATCTCTCCCGTGATTCGTCTTAAAATTCTGCACGCGCGACATTCAATATTTCAACAATATCTGGAGTTATAGGTGTCCAAATTGCCTGATTCTTTTTGTTCTGGAAAGCTAAGACAATTTTCTACAATCGCTCTTTGAAATACTTTTCCAGATTCTGACTCCATCCTGCTCAAAAACAGCCATCAATGTAGGTGTAGAAAACAGCTCCGCCCGATGACTTCCAAACTTATGCTATCCTATAAAATAAAATCAAAAACTAAAATTAAAATAAACTAAGTGCAATCAAATCTAATGAAGTAAATAGAAAATATGGGTTGCCTCCCAAGAAGCGCTAAGTTTTAAGTCTTCAGCCAGACTTTCTCCATCTCTCATTGAGGGTTGGCTAGATCGATGCTCCACTTTTGCTTGCCAAATTCCCCATCCATATATGGCTTCAACTGTTGTCCATTAACCTTGAATGTACCCTTTTTCTTATGATGTATTTCAATGGCTCCATATGGAAAAAAATTTGTTACAACAAATGGTCCCGACCACCTAGACCTCAATTTCCCTGGAAAAAGTCTAAGTTTTGAATTGAATAACAATACCTTCTCCCCTACATTAAATGTTTTTCTCAAAATAAGTTTATCATGCCATCGTTTAGTTTTCTCTTTATAGATCTTGGCATTTTCATAAGCATCATTGCGAAACTTGTCCATCTCATTTAGTTGCATCATTCTCTTCTCGCCTGTATCTTTCATGTCAAAATTAAGTGTCTTTATTGCCCAATAAGTGCGATGCTCAAGTTCCACCGGTAAGTGAAATGCTTTACCATACACCAATCTGTATGGGGACATTCCAATTGGTGTTTTAAATGCCGTCCTATATGCCCATAATGCATCATCTAATTTTCTTGCTCAATCTGTTCGTGACATATTCACTGTCTTCTCAAGTATATGCTTCAACTCTCAATTTGAAACCTCCACTTGACCACTTGTTTGAGGATGATATGGTGTGGCCACATGATGAGTAACTCCATACTTAGCAAATAATGCATCAAATTGACGGTTGCAAAAGTGTTTTCCTCCATCGCTAATGATTGCCCTTGGAGCTCCAGATCGGGAAAATATATTTTTCCTAATGAAGTTCACCACCACTCTTGCATCATTGGTTGGTAAGGCACCAGCTTCCACCCACTTAGAGACATAATCTACAGCAACCAAAATATATTTATTAGAAAATGAAGATGGAAAAGGACCCATAAAATCTATCCCCCAAACATCAAATAATTCTATCACTAAAATATTATTTAGGGTCATCTCATGTTTCCTAGAAATATTTCCCACCCTTTGACAATGATCACATAATTTAACAAAATCAAAAGCATCTTTAAAAACTGAGGGCCAATAAAATTCTGATTGTAAAACTTTTGCTGCTGTAAATGGCCACCAACTTCCAATGTGTGGCAATGTTTGAGTATGCTTTCCATCTCTTCTTCAGGTCCACATCTCCTTATTACTCGATCTGTACAATGGCGAAATAAAAAAGGTTCCTCCCAAAAATAATATTTTAAGTCAGAGAAAAATTTCTTCTTTTGTTGATAAGTAATTTCATGGGGTAGAATTTTTTATACCAAGTAATTAACTATATCGGCATACCATGGAGGAGCGTGTATCATCATTAAATATTCATCTGGAAATTCTTCGTTGATTGGTGTAACCTACAATTTGTTTTCATCTTTAGGCTCAATGCGAGATAAATGATCGGCCACTACATTTTCCATACCCTTTTTGTCCTTGATTTTCACATCAAACTCTTGTTAAAGTAAAATCCAACGAAGCAATCTTGGTTTGGCTTCCTTCTTTGCAAGCAAGTATTTGAGAGCTGAATGATCCGTGTACACAACCACCTTTAAATCTATCAAATAAGACAGAAATTTGTCAAAAGCAAATACAACAGCTAATAATTCTTTTTCAGTACTAGCATAATTAAGTTGTGCTTCTGTTAAAGTTCAACTTGCATAATAAATGGTGTGAAAATTTTTGTTTTTTCTTTGCCCTAAAACAGCACCTATCGCCACATAACTAGCATCACACATTAATTCAAAAGGCAAATTCCAATCTGGTGCAATAATTATAGGTGTTGAAATCAATTTCTTTTTCAATGTTTCAAAAGCATGCAAGCAATCATGAGAAAAATCAAAAGGTGTATCTTTATTCAAAAGATTGCAAAGAGGTTTAGTGATTAAAGAAAACTCTTTTATAAATCGTCGATAAAATCCTGCATGACCCAAGAAACTTCACACTTCTTTAACATTGGTTGGTGGTGGTAGTTTTTCAATGACATCAATTTTAGCACGATCCACTTCAATTCCCTTAAGGAAACTTTGTGGCCTAACACAATCCCTTCTTCCACCATAAAGTGACATTTCTCCCAATTCAACACCAGATTTGTTTCCTTGCAACGCTGCAAAACCAAAGCTAAGTTAGATAAACAATTATCAAATGAATAACCAAAAACTGAAAAATCATCTATAAAAATTTCAATAAACTTCTCAACCATATCAGAAAAAATTGATATCATACAGCGTTGAAATGTGGCGGGGGCATTGCAAAGACCAAAAGGCATCCTTCTATATGCAAAAGTTCCATAAGGGTAAGTAAAGGTGGTATTCTCTTGATCTTCTGGTGCTATGACGATTTGATTGTACTCCGAATACCCATCAAGAAAACAATAGTATGAGTGGCCTGCAAGTCTTTCTAGCATTTGGTCAATGAAGGGTAGTGGAAAATGATCTTTTCTAGTTGCATCATTTAGTCTTCGATAATCTATGCACACTCGCCATCCCGTGACTGTTCTTGTTGGTATAAGCTCATTATGGTCATTCTTCACTATAGTTATTCCTTCTTTCTTTAGCACAACATGTATAGGACTCACCCATGCACTATCTGAAATTGGATAAATTATACCTGCTTCTAAAAGCTTCAAGACCTCCTTATGCACCACTTCCTGCATTGATGGATTTAATTTTCGCAGTGGCTGCACTATAGGCTTAAAATCATCCTCCATTAAAATTTTATGCATGCATATTGAAGGACTAATCCCTTTGTATCAGAAATGTTCCATCCCAATACTGTTTTATGTTCTCTCAAAATTCTTAGCAATTTTTCTTCTTCCACATTATACAAAGAATCATTAATAATAACTGGAAAAGTGGATTCTTGGCCTAGGAAGGCATACCTCAAATTTGATGGTAGTGGTTTTAGCTCGAGTTTGGGTGGTTCATCTGTTAATAATGACATCTTTGATATCCCCACATCTTTGAATTTTAGTTAAGCTAAAGGATGAATAGATGATGTAGCCGCCAAATACCGAACACATTCCAAAACTTCTTCATTTTCAGTAACTAAAGTTGCTGAATTTGTTAGGCACACTTCTAGAGGTAATTTGTCAACTTCACCTTTATATGTCTTGCTAATGGCTAGATCAATTTCACTGACTCGAAAACATGAGTGAACTTCAGTAGGATGCTCCATAGATTTAAGTACATCAAAAGTCACTTGCTCGTTGTCAACCCTTAGAATAAGTTTTCCTTATTGCACATCAATTAGAGTTATCCCTGTTGTAAGAAAAGGTCTCCCCAAAATCAAAGGAATTTGTTCATCTTCCTCCATGTCAAGCACAACAAAATAAGCTGGAAATATGAATTTGTCCACTTTCACCAAAACATCTACAATGATCCCTCTTGGATATTTGATAGACCTGTCCGCCAATTGCAAGGAAATTGTGATAGGCTTTGCTTCTCCAATACCTAATTTTCTGAAGACAGAATAGGGCATAAGATTAATACTTGCTCCTAAATCACATAGTGCTTTATGAAAAGAAAATTTTCCAATAGTGCAAGGAATTGTAAAACTTCCTGTATCTTTTAGTTTAGGTGGCAGCTTCTTTTGTAAAATTGCACTGCTTTTTTCAGTTAACATCACCATTTCATGATCTTCTAGCTTCCTCTTGTTTGATAAAATTTCCTTCAAAAATTTAGCATATTTAGGCATTTGTTCTAAAGCTTCAATAAGAGGAATATTAATATGCAATTGCTTGAAAATATTTAAAAATTCTAAAAACTGATTATCAAGCTTATTCTTTTTAAGTCTTTATGGAAAAGGAATAGGTGGATCATAAGGAGAATTAGGATAAGTGTTAGAATTAAACTCTCCTGAAATTGTTTGGCTTGAACCTACCTTCTGCTGTGTTTGTTCCTCCACACTTTGCTCATTCTCATCTTGCTTTTCAACCACATTTTGTTCGACATTTTTGTTTTGTGGCTTCTCAATTGTTGTCCCACTACTAAATGTTATTGCTTTGAAATACTCCTTGAGATTGACCACTGTGTTACTAGGTAATGTTCTTACCGTTCTTTCGTTAAGAATATTTGAAATTTGATTAATTTGAACCTCAAGATTGTGAATGGAAGCTGAAGTTGAATTTGCAACATTTTGGATTGCCAAATCTCTCTTTTGCATGTATTGCATGAACATCTCTTCTAGTGTCGGCTTCTTTTCTTGTTGTTGAAAATTTTGTTGTCGTCTAGCTCCTCCTTGATTATTATTCCAAGAAAAATTGGGGTGATTTCTCCATCCTGGATTGTATGTATTTGCATAAGGGTTGTTTTGCTTTTGAAAATTTGACACAAAATTTGCTTGTTCGGCATTTGATGGAGCAAAAGGATTCTCCACTTGGCAATCTGCACTTGAATGATTTCCTGCACAAAGATCACAAATCATATTAGATTGAATAGCATTAACATTCATATTGCCTATTTGCTTAGATAAAATATCAATTTTTGCAGTTAAAGTAGAAATAGGATCAAGTTCAAAAACTCCCGCCACTTTTCTTCGCATTGTTCTTTCTGAAGACCACTGAAAATTATTAGATGTCATCTCCTCTAAAAGGTCATAAGCTGCTTCATGAGTTTTGCTCATTAGTGCACCTCCAGCTGCTGCATTTACCATCGATCGATTTGTAGCGACCAAACCGTTATAGAATGTTTGCACTTGTAGCCACTTTGGAAGTTCATAATGAGGATATTTTCTTAATAGCTCTTTGTACCTCTCCCATGCATCATAGAATGACTCGGTCTCGAATTGAGTGAATGTGGTGATGTTATTTCTTAACTTTGTTGTTTTTACTGGGGGAACATACTTTGCCATAAATTTTTGTGCTAAGACCTCCCAAGTTGTAATAATTCCTGGCGGTAAAGAATTCAACCAAGCCTTTGCCTTATCTCTGAGTGAGAAAGAAAAGAGTCTCAGTCGGATAGCATCATTGGAAACTCTATTGTGTTTGAAGCTATCACATATTTTGAGAAAGTTTGCGATGTGAACATTTGGATCATCATGTGCTAGTCCTCCAAATTGAGTTGTCTGCTGAATCATTTGAATAATTGCTGGTTTAATTTCAAAATTGTTTGCTTCAATTGTAGGCCTTTTGATGCTTGATATTGTTCCATTGACTGAGGGTATTGCATAATCCCTCAAAGCTTTGTTCTCCTCTTCATTCGCCATGGATAAAAAGGATGTGGTGTTTTCTTTCTTTTTCTTTCTAATCTGACGTAAAGTTCTCTCAATCTCTGCGTTAAAAAGTGTAGGCACCAATGGATTAAATCTGGGCATACACTCCTAAGTCCTGAAAAATAAATAAAGAAAAATAAATCAAAAGAGATTAAAGAGGTAAAATAACAATTAAATCTAAAATAAAAATAAAAATCCAAACTAGTAAAAGTCTAGTAATTTTCAATATCAATAAAAGAATAACTAGTCACTGGCAGCGGCGCCAAAAACTTGATGTGAATTTTTGCAAGTGTACAAAATCGCAACAAGTAGTATAGTTAAGTGAAAAGAGTGTCGAACCCACAAGGACTAATTATTTTATTGAGCATCGAAATTACTAGATTGACTACTATTTGGAAAATCAAAATTCAATAAAGAAAACAATTAAATTAAATAAATCTAAAGAACTAACTAAATTAATTAAAAAGAAGCTGAATATGAAATTTTGTTGTTTATTAATTGCAAAATTAATTGTAGGGCTTTTGATTTCACCTAGTTAATCACACACAATTTATAACTCCATGTGAATAAAAATATTATTTTTTCAAGTTGTAGACCAAAATCCCCTAACTATTCAATGTTTTCTCTCGAACAACATCAAAAATATCTCCAACTAACAGTTTGTCATAGCTCTATACAAATTTAATTAATTGAAGACTCATTAAGTTCTATAGATTTTTTTATAGTGACATCAATTGCGGTATATTATTTCTAATTTCGCTCAATCAATGGTGTTTAATTTTATAGTTCTAAATCACAAATTACCTCTCGGTTTCTCCATGATCCAATGAATCATAAGTTGGCCAAACAATTGTAGGCATTAAACACAAAAATCAAACACAACCATGGAAAAATAGAAAAATAATATGGAATTAAAATTGTGTTCCCAAAACTAGGCTACATCAAAGCCGTAGAAAAATAAATTTAGTTCATAATGGTTTTGCAACTAACAAATATAGTATTTTATTGCATAATGAAAAGGAGAAGAGAAGAAAGAACTTGTTTTATTGTTGTTGTTGCTTGAAGCCGTCAAAATCCCTCTTCTTCAATCTCTTTCTCTTCAAGATCTTCTTTTAATCTCTCTCTAGCCTCCCAGATTCCTCTCTAAAGTTCACATTTGCATCTATATATAGCCCCCCCCCCCACCCCCCCCCAAAGAAACCCTAAAAAGAGATATAAAAATATAGCCCATCGGACCCGAAACCTGCATTCAAAATATAACATCAGCGCCGACGTGGTCGAGTGCAACTTTGGACGTTCGACCGTCACAGCCTTCATGTTTCTAGGGTCTGGTAAGAGAGAGCGACGGTCGAATGCGTGGTCGACTACAACTTCGGTCGAGTGTGCGGTCGACTGTCCACTTGTTGTGTTCAGTGCGCAGTCTGTAGAAAAATTGATTTTTCCGGAGCTACAGAACTCTGTTTGTAATGCATGAGTACTCTTTTTGAAGAAGACTTAACGACCGACAACTTTCATTTAGATCTCAAATTCAGTTTCGTCCATCTTCAGGTTCAAAATAGCCGAACAAGATCTAGGTGCTGTTCTTGCTGCATTTTTGCCTTGCTTTATTCTCCAACTCCTAACTCCATAACTTCGTGTATTTAATTCCATAATCATAACATCCATCTCATTCCTTCAAAAACAAACAAATAAATAAAATTGAGTAGAAATAAAATGAAATTCAAATAAATAAACACGAACTCACAATTTTTATACGTTAAATGAGTAATAAAAGCATATATAAATTACACTCATCCCCCCCCCCCCCCCCCCGCCCCGCAGGAAAAATGCCAACTTAGAGCATCCACAGTCGTCGATGTGTAAAATATTCATATTTGGATAAATGCATATAGCATTTCGCTATTGTGCTGCAGTCGTAGATTGCTATTTTTTACCTATTTAATATTAAAAAAATTCAGACAGAACTTCACTTTGCGTCAGACGAATTTTTAGAATTTTTTATGATTCTTTTATTAATTAAAAACAACTATTTAAGTTTAAAAAAAAGGCCCCATCCGTTGGACGCAACTTCATGTTGGTCCAAGGAGAGAGCTTTTGGTTTTAATTTATTAAATGTAGTTAAGAAATGGTTTTAATTTATTAAATGTTTTTTTATAAAGTCGTCGGACGCAACTTCAAGTTGCGTCTGACGAATTAAAAAATTATTTTTTTCGTCGGACGCAACTTCAAGTTTCATCCTGTATAATATGCATAGTTCTCATATCCTCTCTCATATATAGCAATTTCCTGTAGCAGAATATGCATATTATGCATATTTAGTAGACGACTGCAGCGAGTTTTTTACCAAAATATGCATAATATGCATATATAGCAGACGACTACAGATGCTCTTAGAATGCTCATAAATAACATTAAAAAATTGTGAATCAACCAAGACACAAGAGTTAGCGAAATGACTATTTTGCCCCTCAACATATCAACTCTCACAGAATGAGATGGGCGGATCAAATCTCAGCCCTCGCATCGCGATCGAATGCAATCGAAGGGCTGAGAACTTCAGCTCACAATAAAGAGTTGAGCTCACCATCTCATAATCAGCCAAGATACAACCTAAAAAAAAATTATCAGCCAAGTTACAACATGAAAATGCTTCAATCTACCAAAATACAATATATAAAAAAATTCTATCAGCCAAGATACAATCAGCCAAAATGTATCGTGAATCAGCCAAGATACAATCAGCCAAAATGCTTCAATCAGCCAAGATTCAACATTGAACATTTGCTGAGATCTTTTGCTCACGATAAGGATCTCTTCTCACCATCTCATAATGTAATCACTCATATAGTAGAGACACTTCCTGCAATTGCTATAAATCCAAAAAATGCAAACGACCTCAACCAAGGCCAGCAAACTGCAATTGCAATTGCTATAGACCCAAAAATTAACCATCAAGGTATTCATTGCATAGATCAATACCAATAACATAACCTACACTCAATCAAAAAAAAAAAAATTCTGGGGGGGGGGGGGGGGGGGGGGCATAATAATTCAAAGTAATGCTTGTAAAAGAGTGTTTGTCATCATCGCCTATACCAACACACACAACAGAAGGCAGTTTCTACAAATTTAAAAACAATGAGAATGAGAATCGAACAATTCCTGTATTGGAAAATCATGCATCACATTTCAAATGGCGACCATTGCTGAGAATCGACTTTCGATTTAGGGGCAACCGATTTAAGGAAAATGCATCTAGGGTTTCCAAATAAGGGGTTTCCAGTGCATTGAGACAAAGAGAGGTGCAGCTTCGATTTGGGGGCTAGGGTTTGAAATCGGTTCTCAACTTAGATTTGGGGGCTAGGGTTGAGAGAAAGAGAGGTGGAGATACTATTTTAATGGGTTCTCAGCTCGTAGCTTCGAATCAGAGCTCACTCTTCGAATCGAAGAGAGGAATCGTCAGCGAATCGAAGAGGCTAGGGTTTATGAGATCTGAAGAATGAGAGGAATTGCCTCAGGAATCGTCGAAGAGAGAGACAAAACCGGAGAGATGAGAGAACGGGAGAGAGTTGAGGAAGAAAGAGAGTTAGTGAAATGACTATTTTGCCCCTCAACATATCAGCTCTCACTACATGAGATAGGTAGATCAAATCTCAGCCCTCGGATTGCGATCGAACGCAATCGAATGGCTGAGAACTTCAGCTCACAATAAGGAGTTGAGCTCACCATCTCATAATAGACTAACTCTCTCTCTCTCTCTCTCTCTCTCTCTCTCTCTCTCTCTCTCTCTCTCTATATATATATATATATATATATATATATATATATATATATATTGGTTTTCACCATATATACTCATAACAAATATTTGAATCTTATATTTACCTTCCACTAGAATAATATGAATCTCATTTTATGCATGCCCATTTGTCCATTTTACTGGTTAGGTGAACAACTAAGAGCATAATGATCAACGTCAGATAGATTTTATTAAATATAATAAAATTTTCTCTCTGTAGTGCCCTGATTTTTGTATAATGAAAACCCGTGACAATCCAGAATCTTTACTTCAAATTATGTACACAACACAGAAAAACCACAGGAAGTTAAAACTTTTTATTAAATTCGTTGATATTACAATGTACAAGGTTTACAAAAGTTTACATCATTAATATTGTACAAAATTTTATATCTCCTTCTACTTGGATGTGCCACACAGCTCGAGTCCCCGCTCCCACAATCAGGAAGTCCTACAACTAACCAATTGTGGGCACGTCAGTTGAATTCAACTTACGTAATGTTGATGATACCAGCGGTTTCTAAATTATTAACAATCAAATTAATGCAAAAATATGAAAGTTATAAAAACAAAACCGGAGAGATGAGAATGAGAATCAGAGCTACTATTTTAATGGGTTCTCAGCTCGTAGCTTCGAATCAGAGCTCACTCTTCGAATCGAAGAGAGGAATCGTCAGCGAATCGAAGAGGCTAGGGTTTATGAGATCTGAAGAATGAGAGGAATCGCCTCAGGAATCGTCGAAGAGAGAGACAAAACCGGAGAGATGAGAGAACGGGAGAGAGTTGAGGAAGAAAGAGAGTTAGTGAAATGACTATTTTGCCCCTCAACATATCAGCTCTCACTACATGAGATGGGTAGATCAAATCTCAGCCCTCGGATTGCGATCGAACGCAATCGAATGGCTGAGAACTTCAGCTCACAATAAGGAGTTGAGCTCACCATCTCATAATAGACTAACTCTCTCTCTCTCTCTCTCTCTCTCTCTCTCTCTCTCTCTCTGTATATATATATATATATATATATATATATATATATATATATATGTAATGCGCTGATTTTTCATTTAATGAAAAATTATTTATTTTGCACGTAGTGTGCACGTGAAATACTTTTGGTAAATATTTTCATCATGATGAGTATAGATATTTAAATATGTGCCTTTAATTATTTTTCTATAAAGCCTTTTTTCAATTAGACAAAAAGCCTTTTCTTTAAAAGCCCAAAGTTAATTTAATTTATTATTTTTTATAATAATTATTTTGGCCAATAAACTAAAGCCCATGAACTATTTTCATACAACTTGTCATGTAGAACACAATTTAAAGACTATTTTATTTTTATACAAAAATTTAATGTACAATTTTTGGACCAAGTGG
This sequence comes from Hemerocallis citrina, assembly GCA_017893485.1. Classification (NCBI taxonomy): domain Eukaryota; kingdom Viridiplantae; phylum Streptophyta; class Magnoliopsida; order Asparagales; family Asphodelaceae; genus Hemerocallis; species Hemerocallis citrina. The sequence goes on along the minus strand of CM030359.1, from coordinate 204,759,254 downwards.
CATGCACGTGTATTGCACGTACACGTGCAATGTGCATTCCTACACTAGGCCGGTTTTGATCTTTTGGGAGGGAAAACCAAAATTTTTAATGGCGATCATGGTGTGGTGGTTGCTTGGTTGTGGGTAGTTAATGCAACTCCTACTTTCATCCTAGCCCTCCATCTTATAACCAACCACTTGATCCTAGCCATCCATTCTCCTTGATTTTTTAGTGTAAATACCCCCCCCCCCATGGCTAGTTATTCTTGTGCAAAATTATTCTCTTCCAAACCTATAGTTCTAATACCTTATCTAGTAGTGATTGTGTGAGTTAAAAGATTGAGAGTGTGAGGGATTGTGCTTGCAACACCAAGGAGAAGAAGGGCCGGCTTTGGAGTGCTTGGTGGGCTTGTGTGGTGCTCGGGTTTGGTGCTTTTGGAGGCTCGAGTGCGCGCTTCTAGGAGGAGGATCGTTCGTGTGCAAGGACTTTTGTTTAGGAAGTTGCTAATTGTGGTTGTCCCTCCATTTGAGGTGGGTAGATTCTCCATATTTCTAAATTAGAAATGCATGTTAGATATGAATGAATGAAGCATGAAAGAAATTAAGAAGAATACACTTTAATTAGGAAAAAAATAACCCATTGAATGATTGGATGTGGATATGCAATTTTATATGTGGTTCTATTATTTAAGTTGTATGTGAATTGATTAGAATCATGGATTGATTGAAGAAAATACATTCATTACCATCAAGAATTACATAAAAAAGTTAGTAGATTGATAATGCTATTTAATGTGTTAAATAGATCTTTTTTTGTGTTAATATGGGCATGAATAATTTAAAATATGAGTTGTATGTTGAGTAAATGATTAAAGACAGAGAATTAATATGAAATTTGTTGATAAAGAGATTAGAATGCTAATTGCTAAGAAATGTCAAAAAAAGAAAAAAAGAACTGTGGTAGTGATAGTTCATATTTCGAATTAATTATATGAAAAATATGTTTTATTTGTTACAAAAAAATTATTTTTCATACTGGATATAGTTTATGATGATATTAGTCAATCTGGACATTATACAGTAATTTTTTTATGAAAGCAAAATGAAATGAAGGCTAGTTGAACATCGAAACGTTTAACAACAGTGAAAATTGGTTCAAAAAGAATTTGAGTTGCACTTAGACAACCTGAGCACGTAGCTCAAGTGGTCAGAGCATGCGGTTGGGTTCTCTCAAGTCACTGGTTCGACTCTTGAGAATACCATCTTTTATGGGTGTTTATTTTAAATCCGATCAGTTCTGAACCAATAGCATTAAATACCCTCCGCTCCTCTTTTATACCGCTGGCACAAACTGGCCTAGTGGTCTGTGCTTTCGGCTGTGTTCTCTGGGGTGCTGGGTTCGAATCTTGCCCTTGGCAAGATTGAAAAACATTTTTTTTTTGGGTTTTTAATTGTCAAAAAAATTATGAGAAAAATATGACTATTCTTCTAAAAATATATGGGACTTTATAAAAATAATTTGGGAATTATTTGCATGAAATAAACTATGATTTGAGAATAAAATGCATAAATAGAACTATGGTTCTATATGTATATTTTGTGAAAGTTGTATCTTGCAAAAAGAACATGGAATGAAGGATTAGAAAATTAATGTGACAAAAAGAAATTATATTGTTGTGATGTGATACAAATTATTCTCATTTGAGAATAGTGTGAAAAATGTGAAATGTGAATATTCGTTAGTGATGTGAATTTCAAAGTGAAAGTGATAATTGATAAAGCATATGAATTTCATGTATAGTTATGGACTATTTGAACGAATTAGAAATCATGAATGGAAAAGAGAATTACTTTTGAGTATGATGACTCAATATGGAAATTTATGAGTTGGAAATG